>JAOTAZ010000193.1:134228-146634 GCA_025629785.1 Erythroxylum oxycarpum | reverse complement strand
TAATCAATACGCAATAACAAACGTAATTCGTACAAACTTCCTTTACTATTCTAACCCCTAATTTGGGGCGTTACAATTTAAGTCACCTTGATCTGATGCGGTGAACTATATATGCCTTCATTGATCTCTTTATTGCTTTAGATAATAGATCTTAGATAATTAAAAGACTCTTTTGTGGTATAACTCCTGAACTAATCTTTACCTCCACATCAAAAGCCACTGTATGGCCCAAAAAATTACACTCTAAGTACTCAGTCTTATTTTTGCTCAATTTATAACTTTTCGACTGTAATGTATTCCTCCAAAGTTATAAGTTAACATTGACACTCTCTTTTGTCTCATCTACTAAAATAATGTTATTAGCAAATAATATACATTAAGGCAAATACCTTTGGACATTCTTGGTGATCTTATTCATCACTATTGCAAATAAAAAAGAGCTCAGTGAGAAGCCTTGGTGCAGCCTAATATCGATAGAAAAGTCTCTATATCTCTTCCTATCGTCCTTACTATAATCTTTACACCTTTATATATATACCTATTAACTTGTTTATAGGTCACAGGAACTCTTTTAACTTCTAAACACCTCTTTATGATTTCCCTAAGTACTCTCTCCTACACCTTCTCTAAATCAATAAAAATTATGTATAAGTTACACTATATTTCCCTCTAATATTCTATTAATCTTCTAAGAAAGTAAAGCTTCTATTGTGAACCTTCCTAAAATGAAGCTAAATAGGTTTTTTGAGATAGGAGCACCCTTTCTCACTCTCTTCTCCATCATCTTCTCCCATAATTTCATGATGTGGTTAAGTAGTTTGATGCCTCTATAGTTATTACATCTTTAGATGTCCCATTTGTTCTTATATAGAACAATTAGTATACTAAGTCTCCACTCATCTAACATTTTGGCAAATTTAAGGATAACTTTAAAAAGCTTAGCTAACTAAATAAGGCTCTTCCACACCTCCACAGATATCTCATTAGACCCTACTAGCCCTTCCACTTTTCATCTCCTTCAAAGCCCTTTTAATTTTTTTCCCTTATAATGAGCCAATAACAAGTAAATTTACAATATCTCTTGGAAGTGCTAAGATTACTTAAAGAGATATTGTCCTCTATGCCTTCATTAAAAATTTCTTATAAATCAAAATTAATTAATTAATTTTTGCTTAATAATTTCTTTTTTCAATTAAATTTCAAATTTAGATAAGAACGATCTTTTTAAATTATATTTTAAATTCTTTAATTTTATCTAATATTTAACCAATTTTATAACATTTTAATATCAATTGAACCTTTTAAAGTTTAAACTTCTTGTCTTGTCTTACCGGTTTAATTTTTAAAACATTAGATAATACCATTGTAATCTTAACATATACATAACCTTGGGAGTTTTAAAATCACAGTGGTCACATAGTCATCATCCAAGTATGAAAATTTAAAGTGCAAAACCTGTTGAGCCTATCATGTAAAAAGCGAAAAACTTTCCTACTATTGACTATGGAAAAACAAAGTTTAGGTAGCCTAACAAAATTAAAGATTGATATAAACCTCAAAGTCAAGGGAGATAAGCCTTGGGAGAAAGATGGGCAACTTTGAACATAGACCTGCTCAACTCAAGTTGTTATCAGAAAATGTATACAATTATGGCTACCAACCAAGTGTTTTACGACATCAAGATTTTGAATAAGAAAAGTAGGAAGAAATATAAATAATATAGCAGAAAATAGGCTAAACGCCATTCTCATTGTGTTTGATGACTAATAAATGAAGGGTCCCATACTTTTACAGAACAAGTTCACCAAAGCTTCTTCACCATCTTCTTCATCATGCAGCTGATCAGCTAAAATAATTTACAATTCCTTCCTTCGGCTTCAAGACCAGCCCACTTCTCATCTGGTCCCCAGTTTTCGATCCTGTTGTTATACTGATATCATTCTAACTCGAGCAAAGAGGCCCTTGAAAGCTTCCACGGAAAGTGTTCAACCCCATGCTTATCATCCCATTATTTTGATGCTGCTGCCTCCAATCCTGATAAAATTTTGTCCATGTCTTCAAAATAGGGCCAATTCTTTCGACCCTGTTTCCCGCTCTTGCTTTCCTGTACATGTTAGGAAAAAGGTTAATGTAAAACATACTCCCTTCTGGCACAAAAATTGCTATGTAACTTTCAGTATGAAGGCAACTTTCTGGTAATGTTGGAACACGTTGCACAGATAAGCATGCGCTTTTACAATTTAAGGTACATGCTAAGAAAAATATGAGCACACAAACGTTAGAATTTCATTTGTATTAAGACTTTTTGGAACTGCAGTCCAATATTTCAACCGTAACAGAACGAGGAACAAACCTCATATTTCTGAGTTAGTGATGCCCATAAAGATTTACACTGCCCTGGACTTCGATTCATCCCATTAGCCATTAAATTACATGATATCTCTTCCCAGAGAGCCATTCTTCCCTTTACAACTCGAAATCTGTCATGTAATTCCCCACGCATTTGAATGAGCTTCTTAATTTCCTCAGGTTTCCATTTGTTTCGTTTAACAGACTTAGAAGGCTTCAGTTGAGAAGTTTGCATTTCCAACGAGTCATCTTCACTGCTTTCAGAACCATCTTTTACATGTTCCTCCTGTGAAAAACTCTCATCACCTTTTACCAATCCATCAGATTGCGAAGAGGAAACAAATGACTTCCAGAAGTCGTCTTGATCATGAGAGTTGTCAACCACACTGGAATTGGAAGTTTCAGCTTCTTCTTCAGGTAGTAGTCTTTTGCTATCAATGCCATCAACTGCATATGATTGTGCAATATGAATAAGTTGCACGCCAAGAAAAGATTTCTCATTGTAACAAACCTAACCATGAAAGTAAGACTTATGTTCATAAATATATAATGCATCCCAGTCCAAGACAAGGAGGTAAAAATGTAATACTTGGCTCCTGTTAACATCCACTTACCTATTCTCCTAGTGTTGGTTTATACCCATGATGTGGCTGGTGTAACCAGAAAGCCAGCCATTTTACACTTGGAGCTGCAAGTTTTACGTTGTTTTGGAACTGAACATTTAGTGTCAATAAGAGGTCAACTTTGTGAATTTTGTATCACAACTTTAAATTTTGCTGAGTTAGTATGAAACCAAAATCTCTCTCCTAATCTGAGTGCATGCTCATATATCCAGAAAACAGACATGTATGTTCAGGGGGTAAAGTCACGTCCATCCGTACTACAAAGGCACACACAAGCAGAGTATAGAGATGAGCACCTTTCAAATCTTCTTCCACTGACTTCTCCAACCGTACAGTTTCCTCGCCATCAAATTGCATCTTGCTTGACCTACTTTTTCCGTGCTTATCAACCACTTTCTTCAATGCCGCTACCCCAAAACCAACACGAGAATTGCCAGAAAGTCTTGCTTTAACATCTTCAGCAAGAACTCCCGCTGGATTTTCCACAGCAGTAGCAATAACTTCAGGCCTTTTACCACTATATTTCCTTACCATCTTTCTCAACACCTCGGAAACTATTCTCTCCATGTGACCTAAGGGACAGTTGACTGGACAGCTTGAAAGTGCTGCATGAGCAGCTTTATGAAGGGCATCCAAAAGCTTCCCTTTATCCAGCCACAAGCACCGTGTTGTAATTCTTAACTTTGCCTTTATGCTATTCTCGGCTAGACCATCTACATTTTGCGGACGAAGAATTTCCATGCTGCACCAGAGAAATCTTAAGACGCCATGAATCTAACAAGTTTAAATACCCAAATGCAGAAATCTACCTGACCACTATGATGCCATCTGTTGCAATTCTTAGTCTCTCATCAACACAAAGTTCAGTTGATGTGCCAAAACCTTTATCCCCATCACTATACATCAACTGCAACAAAACATAGAACTTAAAAGAAATTCTCAAATGAATTTTCACGATGTAAAAGCTTGAAACGTTCAACCTACCTGCAAATTTTCCTTGCCAAGAGAAATGAAACCATTAGACAGTACCCTTCTGTTTCTCAAGTGAGAAACCCCAAGCATCTCGCCATTTTTTATAACCTGATGTATGATATAGAATAGATGTTGGTGATTCCCAATTCTAAACATAATTTAAATTTTCCATGTCAAAGCATCTCATAAGGAAATTGCTCTAACCAAACAATAGTAATGACTATTTTTAGTAATCATGATGAAAGGTTTAAAAGAAGTGAAACCAATTTCATGATTGAATCTAGTCAATCACTTTTTCTCTGTGAAAGCCAAATTAGGCCAATATGTGTCACCTATAATCAAGACAAAAAACATAAAAACCCAAAATCTGACTCACAGTAGTGTGTCGAATGCCAGTTGACTTCCCAAGCAATTCATGCTCTTTCAAAAACAAGAGTTCTCCATGAATTGGAAGAAAATGCTGAGGTTTCACGATTTTAAGTACTTCCTCCTGAAGAAACAGAATTAACATGTAGATTATGAAAAAAAAAATATTAACCAGATGTACCATCAAGGATATCCATATTGATAAGGAAATAAGGAAATTAGAAATTAACTAAGTTTTTTCAGCATTTTCATGTCATAGAAAACATATTAATTAACAGTCCTAAAGAGGCACGTTTATATATACAAACAAGCTCACAAGTCCTAAACCAAATTGAAACCCCAGAAAAAGATAAATATTGCAGAATCCGTACCTAATGTGATCTACCTCACAATAGTTCTTGCAGTAATAAAACAAAAGAGAAAGGAGAAGTAACGAATGAATAATATTCTCTACTTTCTGTTAAAGGCAGAAGATAACCCATCATGATTCAGCAATAATATTCTCTACTTTCTTTTCTATACTTTGATGAATATAGCATTTGATAAAATGAATTAAGATCTTACCAGCTCACCACGATACCCATGGCCAGATGTATGCAACATTTCATTCCTGCCCATTACTATATTGGACCCAATTTCTGATATGCGGTTCATCATTTTCATCACCCTAGATTCATTACCAGGGATCACCTGAAAGTCAAAAATAGACCTTATTATCTAGTTTCTATACCAATGGATATATACATTTTGAATAAAATCAAGAAGAGAAAATGTGTTTAAGTACATAAAATGTCATTAATTAACTAGTCAAATTAATATTCAGAGATTGGTATCGTAAATATTGATATAGAGACCATCTTTCAAAAAATATTTTGATAGGAAGTGAATCAAAAGCCACAATAAAATCTATATTACCTTAGCTGAGTAAAGAATGATGTCATCCTTGGTCAGTTTAAACGAATGACTACTTCCATAGGAAGCAAGATTCAAGGCAGCACGTGGTTCTGCCTGACACGAGAACATGCATGGTCACATGCAAGCTATGTGCTGCATTGGAAAGAGAATCAATAATATTGAACACCTTACTTGTGAACCAGTTGTAACAATTAGCAAGTCCTTCGGAGCATAAGCATCAATATCTTCCACTTTCACCTGTAAATTATTTAATGAAACAGCAAAGGGCCAGAATTAGTATGGAATCCACAAGAGTAAGATGAATAGAAGTTTAAGAGTAAAAACTGCATGCAGATTGGCTCAAAAGGACAAGCATAAGGTGCCGTGCTAGCAACAACTAATTGCACCAAGGAATTTTGTGAGAAGACACTTCTACAACAAGAATGGTGTTATAATATGTCTGCAAGCAAAAGTAGACATAGAAATAAAAGGGAAAGAAATAAATATGACAAACACACACCAACGAAAGCTAGGGAGTGCCTTAAATGAGGTAAAAGGAATTGTCCATATATGATAGTTAGGCAGAAAAGAACAATAACTATTGGATTGCACGTAGAGGGTACTGCTTCCAATTGAAATAACTATAAAGATTTAAAGATCAGACTGACAGACAAGAGCTTTGAAGGCCAAAAGAAAGAAAGTTTCATTTCTTCTATTAACTGAATTAAATAGTTAGAGAATTCAATAATACTATACAAACAAATCACAAGCTTCTCATTGCAAAAATCATCTGCATGTAATGCTTGATGAGATAATGAGAAAGAAACTAAGCAAAGGCGCAAATAAAAAAGCTTAACATCCAATCCAAAATTGAAAGAGAAAGGAAAAGGATGAAAGGATTCAAAGCATATTACTAGAGTAGAAGGATCAAATGGCGCCTTTCCATCCTTCCAGGCTGCATCCATGTATGTCCTTAACGACATTCCCACAAAGACCTGGCACAGGATCATAACATAAAGCAGTAAAACAAGTAAAACCTTGTTGATAAACAGTTCACAGCATTTCTGAAGTAAACTAAAGAATTGTATTAACAATAAGATAACATACAAGCTTTCTTCCGGTCAAATCAGCTGCAGCTTTCACACTTCCCAGGCGATGTATATTTGATGCAAATTGAGTGGTGATAACCCTCCCTTTAGCGGCTGATATATGTCTCAACAGAGCATCTGCCACCACAGTTTCACTAATTGTCCTTCCAGGTGATAGCACATTTGTGGAGTCACTCATCATCTGACCACGAGTATTGAATGCATCTTTCAGTTTGCCCAATCATTTATGAATAGCGTAATGAAAACAAACATATTCACAAGAAACCTAAGCAGAATCATAGTGCACCTAACACGTTAAAGTTCACCAAGGATAAGAATACTCGGGGAAAGAATTTGAACACAAGGAAGACAAGAAATAACAATCTTCCTTCATTCAGTCGCACTGTAGTTCAAAAGATAGTCATTATAAACAAAAATCAACCTTCCCAATTTAGACAAAATGACCATACAATTGAAAAAACTACCCAAAACACTTCATACTGCCGTAGGTACCATTGCATTCTTCACTGCTACGCACATTCAGATCCAAATATTAAGACTGAACTTCTCTTTACCCTCTATTCCTCTTTTATTTTTGGTTCCATCTATGTTAAACAGAAATGTGAATGTAGGCAAATATCTTTCCCAGAAAAGGTCAAAATGATTAAATCATAACATATCAATCAAGTAAATAGAACAGTGCTCCCCTTCTTCCTTCATCTTTTAACTATGAAAAATGAAACAACTATTGCATTCATTTTCCAATAGAAGCAGTGTTTCAGTATTCTCTATCATAAGATGAACGTCCATGCATTTCTGTTGCACATATGTGATCATACTACAAAGGGATACTTACCAATGTTACTCCTTCTTTGGAGATCTCCTGTAAAGCTTCACGATCAAACGTTTTTCCGTCCAAGGGTGATTCATCAATCTTTAGAACAAAAAATTCTTATGAGCTCATCAAGTGGATGCAAGGAAGAGAAAGAGATGTAAAGCATACCTTCCAGTCACCAGTATGAAGAATCGTACCATCGGCACAACGAAGAACTAGCCCACAGCAATCAGGAATAGAATGGGTGACAGTGATAGGCTCTATTTCAAAAGGACCAGCAACAAATTTTTTCCTTGTCCTGAAAACCTTGAGTCTAGATGGAACAAAGATGCCATTCTCCTTCAATCGCTTTTTAATAAGCTGTTAAACGGTTAGAGATGTCATTTTTTATGTCTCAAAATATCAAGGATGCCAAGAGCACTAGTCTTTGCACGCAGATAAACATGAACTAGGGCCAACAGTTTAAATATAAACATCCAATACTGAACAAGCAAAATATTTGAGTTAGTTGTATAGCTCTGTGCTAAATAAAGCCAGGACTGTTCTATTACGCATATTTCAATAATTATTCTGGAAGCAAGATATACTAATTTAGTACTGGGATGAATCTCATGAAGAATCTTCATGCCTTCTGGCATGATATTTGTGCATACAAGCCAAGATCAACCAAGTTGATCTACATTACAAGTGAAACCTGAGACTAGTACCTCCATAGTAAAGGATGATGCATATACTGGGGTATGGGCATCCAAAGCTGGGATAACCTGTAAGGACGGTAAATATTATTTGACAGCGTAGAAACCCTAAAGATGAGAAAGCAATTCAACAGCTATATGATTGAAACAAATGATGCAGATTAGACCACACAATAAAATCCTTAAATGCCGTGCAGAATCTCACTTAATAGTCTTAAACTAGAGGTTCAGAACTTTCAGTTGTATTACTCATCCACCAGGAAACTCAATAATCTAACCTTAGTTTACAGATTGGAAAGCTCCAGTGGTTTCATGCAAACTTGCTTAGCCTGGTTTCCTTCAGCCACCAATTCCCATAAAATAATAGAAAAGGAAGGAAAGAAGAGAAAATTTCACTCATATCTCCATCTTTCCAAACAGGATCTCTAGGTCAGATTTGCCCATAGGACAAAAAAAATGTTTACATTTCTTAATAGAAGATTGATAATGCTGCAATCCCCAAAGAGTTAGACTTTTACTTCACAAAATGGGGTAACTAGAGCTTCCAACAGCATGTGAAAACTCAAAAGTGTAAAATAAATGGGTCTGCTCTATCCATTACTAAGACACCAAAGAGGTTCAAAAAACATCTGTAATAGACCTGGCTTGTTTCCACTTTTATAAGCCGTAGAATATACAGAGTTCACCCAAAATAGACACAGGTCTCAATGACTAAGTCTAAACCTTACATAAAGTCAACGAGTGTGCAATGCCGCAATGTTAGGTTTAAATGGGCTTATAGGAAGTAGAAGGAAAAATTACCCAAGGCAACGCACCAATGTGATCTTCATGGCCATGTGTTATAATAACCGCTTCAATTTTGTGACTCCATCTTCTAATGAAAGTGGTGTCAGGTATAATTTTTTGGACTCCAAGCTCATCGTGGCTGCAATACATATCATGCAAATAATACAACATCAGAGTGAAACTCCAAGGAATTTTAACCCGTGATTACAGAAACAAAAGAGAAACCGCACTGAACTGTCTTTGTCAAAAAACTTCTTCCTAGAAAAGTAAATTATGAAAATGCTTGCTTTAAGAACATATTCACTCTTACAGTCAATTCAGAAAACGAAAATGGTAAGTGAATGTATAACAAGTATTTTTTAGTTGTTCTGGAGGGAAGGATTCCTTGACTAAGGAATTACTATCAATCACTGGTTTGAAATGGGGTAAGGCAAAGTGGAAGATTAAGCACTTACTCAGGAAACATAACACCAGCATCAATCAGAATGTACCGGTCATAATTCCCAACAAGCATGCAATTCATCCCAATCTCACCCAGCCCACCAATTGGAACAACACGAAGTGGTGGGCCGTTGGAACCTTCATAAAACTGTTCCATCTTGCGTTGGACAGAGTCTTCCATGCTTTTTCTAGCTCCTTCCAATCTTCTAGACTTTTTCCGGGGCCGTTTACCTAAGAACCAAAATGTAAACAGAGTAAACAAAACTGACACATTACGTCTCACTTTCGTTTCTTTTTTTCCTTTTGGTCGAATTTTCATTTCGTTAGCTTCCACTATTAACTTGAAATTTCAAAAGAAAACAACCGAGAAAGCTCAACATCTCTAACCAGCAGTGGTGGTAGGCGAGCCAGCGGAGCAAGAAATGAGAAAGCGGGATCGAAAGAGAGATGGGGCGCAGGGACAAGGGGAGAGAGCAGTGAAAGCGGCCATTTTGGATGGAGATGGTCTGGGCCTTGTATAAGAAAAGTAGAAACCCCCGAGAACCCCTATCTGCTGTACCTGCAGGAACATGTTTGTATGCAAAAAACCTAGAAATTACGGAAAGTGTGAAGGTGTTAGAGATAATAGTTTCTGCATTTGGATCGTTGAGGACAAACCCTTCCAAAACCCCAATGGATGGTTTTAATATCTTTTCCTTATCAGTTTTTAGAGGAGCCAGACATCCGAATAATTTGGGACCGTTTGGTTGAACATAAACGTTTTCTGTTTTTAGTTTTAAATAAAAACTGTTAAATTATTATTATTATTATTTTGATGATAGGAGAAAGTAGCTACAAATTACATGACTAAACGTGGGAGACTAATCCCAGCTATATCATCTAGGAGGATCGAGGAACACCCTGAGGGAGCATGTACAAAAGTGGTAACCCCTAACTCAAAATTTACAACAAAGTTGGCTAAGCCAGTCGGCTCACCTATTTCCTTCGCGGTAGGTATGACGGAGAACTACGACCCAGTTGCGATTTAATAATTCGTTGATGCCCATGACTAGAGGATTTAGCGACGTGGTGTGTTTGGTGGAGTCAGAAAACATACTTATCGTCATTTAAGAGTCGAGCTCTAATTCTACCTTGTGATAGCCAAGATCCCACGCCATATTCAATCCAGAGAGGACGCTCCAAAGTTCTACAGAAACCAAGGAACACCAGCAAATATTCTGAACAAAGCCTCTTAGTCAAGTATCAGAGTTATCCCGAATTAGGCCTCCTGCTATGGCCGAATAGGTTGAGTTTTTACATGCCCCGTCAATATTCAATTTTACCCAAGCAGGAATAGGTTTGCTCCATCCAATTAGATGCTCCTATCAGGGTCGACGACCAGGAAATGCTCCATTTTGCCAAATCACAGCTTGTTGAATCTAGTGAGCATAGTCCATAACGAGTTGAGCTAGAGAAGTTGGCCAAGAAAACTGGGCATCAAATAGGGTCACGTTCCTCCAGGATCAAAGAAACCAGCAAGCAGTATCAAAGAGAAAGGATCAATCCAGGCCAGAAACTAGTTGATGCTGTTGAAGATTTTGATGAAGCCAATCTGGAGCATTTAGATTAAAAAAAATCTAAAGAGATGACTGGCATAGGGAATTGAAGCCACAAACTTCTCGCTTTGGGGCAATCCCGCATCACAAGAAGAGAGGACTCTTCAGCTCGGTAGTGATAGCACTCAACAGTTGTGGTCAGGCATCGACGAAGGCATTGTTGATTAGAGAGTAATCGATCCTGTGCTAAGAGCCAAAGAAAAGATTTGATACATTGAGGGTCGTTCTCGTTCCACTGCCAAATGAGCTTCTAGAATTCGGTAGAATCATGGGTGGTATGTTCCATAAGCATAGAGTATGCTGACACGGTAGTGAACTGACCAGAGTCAGACTTCCCTTAGATCCTTTTGTCAGGCCCAAAGTGAGGCTTAGGCAGTAATATGCCTACAATGATCAAACAAATAGCGTGAGGGAGAAGAAATTGAAATTCATCCCAAAGCCAATTACCTATGATATCCACAAAGTTTTGAACTCGCAGTTTAAGGGCGGCCTGAGGTATAGGTGCCCGAGCATGTGATATGAGTGGACCTACATCCTCCACCCAAGGATCTAGTTAGAAATGGGCCTTGGAGCCATCATATATTACCCATTTCATGTCTTTAAGCAAGTTAGTCCAAATGGTTGCATGCTCCTCCAGATCATCGAGCCACCACCTGCTTTGAGAGCAATTGGTAGATTGTCTGCATCAAAGTTGTATTTAGTAGCAAGGACTCGCACCCATAGCGCGTTGGGCTTCTAAATCAACACCTATCCAACTTTAGTTAGTAAGGCATCATTGGTTTTTCAGATATTGCGAATGCCAAGTCTGCCCATCTCTTTAGGTTGACAAACTTTGTCCCAGTGAACTAGTTGTATCTTTCTTTTGCCTTGAGAGGAGCCCCACAAGAAGTTGTGCATTAGTCTTTCCAGGTCAATGCACAGACGTCGGGGAAGTCGAACCCTCTGTATTGTATAGATTAGGAGCGCAAATATAACGGCTTGAGTGAGAGTAGCACGACCTACCAACGACAAAAGGTTTTCAGACCAGCCCGAGAGTCGTTGTTGAACCTTGTCAATGATATGCTAATAGGTACATTTGTGGATTTTCTCATGTAACAAAGGGACTCCTAGATAGTGCCCTAAGTCAGTTGTTTGTTTAAAGCCCAGCTCTCTGCTCAGTCTTTGCGCAAGGGATTGGTGGACATTCTTGGAATAGTAGCAGCGAGATTTGCCTTGGCTAACCCGTTGTCCTAAGGCGGTACAAAACAAATTCAAAACATTCCAAATGACGTGTGCTTGTTCGACGGAGGTTTCTGAAAACAAGATGAGGTCATCTGCAAAAAACAGGTGGGATAGGGGAGACCTCGTCTGCTAAGTCTAATGGGCTTCCATCTTCTTTAAGCAATGGAGTGGTTGATAAGGTGCCCCAATCTTTCCATACACAGGATGAAGAGATAAGGAGATAATGGGTCACCCTGTCGGATACCTCGAGTAGGAGTAAAGGTATCGTTGAGTTCCCCTCCCCAATTCACTTGCAAAGATGTCGAGGAAATACACTTCATAATGAGTGAAATCAACGATCCAGGAAGTCTAACCTCAATATGTGTTGGGATTTAATGCTACTGCTCTGTTATTCTTTAATAACCAAGACTGATAAAGCTTTGTCAATTCGCAGGAATAAAAATGCATAAAAGTAAAGGCACCAGATTTTACTTGGTTCGATAGTCAAGGACTATCTACATCCAAGGTTCCCACTTGACAGTGGTGTAGGAGATTTCACTAT
>JAOTAZ010000191.1:291204-302060 GCA_025629785.1 Erythroxylum oxycarpum | reverse complement strand
GGACGTAGCCCACGGTTTGGGGTGAACCAGGATAAAATCACTGCGTCAAAATTCTCTTAACCTTTTCATTATTACTACTGTGTTTTTGAATTCATACTTACGCAAGTTATTAGAGAATTACTTTTGAAAGAAAGTGTTTAGTAAATCTGAATTGAACAAGTATTTTTCAAAAGAAGGGTTTAATGAAAAAGATTACACAATTCAACCCCCCTTCTTGTGTATTTGATTATCACTTATTAACGTGTGATTCACTTCAGAGTGCATGCCATGGGGTTGCTTCACAAATAGTTTAGCTGAAAAACTTAATTTTTGAGTTATTTGTGGTTGACTAAGTGGTTAGACCCATTTGGTTATACTGTGGTAATCTTCTTGCCGTGTTGTTTAATAACAACAAAGAAAATCACAGGGTCTTAGCATTTAAAGGTCAATTATTTGGTCACAAAGGTGTTGATACGAAAAGGTGACGTTAAAGTTTGAAGCATTTAAAGACTGGGGAATTGTAAGTCAATCCTTTAACTAAAGGACTTCGTCCCCTTATGTTTGTGACACAAGTATATAGTATGGGTGTTTTGACGTCCTTAGGCACTATTATTAGAGGATTGTTATGTTTGCTCTATGCACATTTGTACATTTTGATGTATTATGACAGTGTGATGGTTTATCAACAAAGAATGATCATCGTGTATCCTCAGTAATACATGTTATCATACATTGTTATAATACGTATGAAGGTCTTAAGATTTATGTCGATCTTAAACATTAAAAGGTCATTGGACATATATAGAGATTGACCTTGAGCCTATGTCATTTAGACGCATACAATTTTAGTACGGGTATCTATGAAATTTGGCATGACATAGGGGGATATAAGTTTTTAATCTCATAAAGGTTCTCTAATACAGTTACCATTCAATTGGAGAACATAAATGTTTTCTTTAATGTTGCTTAGCATTCGGTGAAAGAAACTATGATTTCTCTAATGCAGTTTAACATAAGCGGTTTAACATAAAGTTGGAGAAATCGAGACCTACAAACAAAGATAATATAATTTAGATCATAAAGGTATCATCTTAGTTTGCCATACTCCATTTTCCCATTCATATTAGTGAGGTATTAGGTATACGTGATTGTATTAGATCTGTGACGCACATGACACATGCATTTGATATTTTTCGGTATCAAAAGCCTTACAGGACAAAATGATGGACTTTCATTATCTTTGGATCAAATGTTTTGTTTTTAAACCTAGTTGACTAATTCAGTAGCATAGCTTAACCGAATTTTTAAACTAGAGTCAAAATTGCAATTAATGCTTGTCCAAAGGGGAGAATTTTAGACAATTTTGTCATTTCCTATAAAGTTTGACAACTATTAATTACATTTTTTGATTTTTCAATCAATTATCGGTTAAGTTACATAACTTGATCCATATAAAAAAATAAAGTAACCCAATAAATGATCTAAATTAATAAGTTCGGGTAGAAAATGGATTCCAATTAGTGTAGATCAGACTCATATCGGCCTTGTGATGGGGAAGCTTGATATGGAATCTATATATAAAGGTTAACGTCTCCTACAGTTGCTCATATCAATCATAAGCATAAGAATTCTCTGACCCGTTAAGAGAGCTTACATTTTAAGAAAACTATAAAAAGACGTTGCTCGTGTCCCAGAGAGGACTGTAAAGACGGTGGTGGATTTGCACTCGTTTTCGCTTCGAAAAGCTCGTTTGCAGTTATGGAGATCGAAATCAGGTATTTTCGCATTTCTTCTCTTCTTGTCGTTACACGCTCAATACCGGATGCGTAACTAAGGTACCATTACGTATTACATATATAACTAACATCTGATTAAGTAATATTGAGTTACAACAATTTACCGATTAAGCTCCCTTCAAACCCTACTCCGGCCTCCACCAAGATGTCTTAGAACAAATTTATGATGGTGCATAGAGGTACCTTGAGCAGATATAACAATTTTAAGTCTTAAACAACACTTAAAGTAAACCAATTACTTAAGGATCCAAAGCTCTCATGGTCATTGGATCTAATAATTACTGTAGCATCAACATAAATTAATCAAACTAAAAATTCAGTCCCACATGTTCTAATATAAACGTGCCAAATTCGTTCGTAGAATGAATAAAATCCAAAGAAATTGAGAGTTCTATGAACTCTAGATTCCACTACATGACTCTTATTTTAAAGGAACCTTTTTTAAAAGACAAACATCTTTTGTGGTGGCTTTTCCATTGCCTTTAAACCTTTTTAAAAGAAAAATGAAATTTAAGAATTCTATGAACTTTAAATTCTACCAAGGGAGGCTTACTTCAAAGGATCCATTTCTCAAGAGACAAGCTTCATTTGTAGTGACTTTTCTCTTGAATATGGGCTATGGGCTTTAATTGGATAAACCCGGTCCAATCTTTAACAATCAACAATTAACCTTAATCTGCTCCTTGACTTGGTGAGCTGGATGACTGAAGTTTGAAACTGAAGACTGAGGACATGTTGGGAGGAAATCTGAGGTAAGCTTCTTCCTTTCTTCTTTCTGCTGGCTAAGATTCTTCCTTTCTCTTCTTTGCTAACTAAGTTTCATCCTTTCTCCTCTCATCTGGCTGGGAAAGCTGCTACCATGAAGATTCGAAGATGGGAACCTCCTCTGTTCAGCCCAACAAACCCTAAGGTAACTTCACAGCCTCTGATTTCTTCAATTTCTCTTCTTTTCTTGTCTTTGTGAGCTGCTGTGTTGTAAAGATTTGTATTTCCCCTACGAAAATCTGTGTATGTATGGTTAGGGTTTATGTATGAAAATGGTATGTTGGTGTTTTTGGGTTCGGAAAAACCTCTCTCTCAGGTTTTGTATGTTCTGGTTTTATGTACGCATGTAGGGTAGCTACTCACTCTTCTCTGGACTGATTTTCTTCTGGTAACTTCAACAAAATCGACAAACCAGAACAGAACAAACACAAAGCTTTTTCAAAACTAATGCTCCACTTCTAAACTTGTTGTTGGAAAACCAAAACAGAGCAGACAAAACTAGCTAAACAATATGGACTGAAATTAAACACTGCTGAATGTTGAAAAATTTCGATGTTCACTCTCAATATATCTTCAAAGTAGTATCAGTTATAAGAAAAAACCAGAACAAATAAAACTCAACTTCTGAAACTTAAAGCAAGCATAACATGAAGAGACTTTTAAACAAGAACTGAACTTTTGTATTGAACTGTTCAGATTTTTCGAAAATACACTCTCTCTTGCTTGAAAAGTAAAACTTGAGCTTCATATATAAGCTCTTTACCTCTGATACAAATTTCTGAAGATGCTGAAAAGTAAAAACAATAACCAAAGGTTAAAAACTAGTCTAGTACAGAGTTTCTGCATTTGGCTAAACACAAAACTATCCAAAATGTCTTCTTTGCTAAAATAGAAAGTTGAAATCTTCAACAGCCTTTAATGCTTCAGACACAAAATCCTGACATCCAAATTTGATTTTCAGACATGAAAGTGAAATTGCTTGATAGGTTGAACTTGCTGCACTTTTGCTTAACTTTAACAATCCTTGATTATGCTAATTAATTTCCTTGGAATCATGCTTCTGAATTTTCCAGCTCTGCATTTCTTCATCTAGTTCCCTCTTTGCTGCACATTCTGATATTTCTTCAAACTACACTGCTGTTGTAATTTCCTTCGAACTTCTTCAAATTCTTCTCTTCTTGATCTTTAATTTCCAGAACTTGATTCCTTGAGCACATAGCCTTATGAATTATCCCCAAAATTAATAACTCAATTTTTCTGATGAGCCTTGTGGACTTCAACCCAAAATTCATCTTCTTCTTCTTCTTTAGCTTGATCTTCTTTGCTAGATCTTCAGCTAACTTCAGAACATCAGATTTTGCAAAACAATTTACTCCAACAAATACCACTCAGGATCACGATCAGGACCGCGCCTCCTGCAAGTGCTGCTCCTGAAAGATTCGCAGGATCTTACTTCTGATGCAACAAGTAGGAGATTAAGAAAACAATAGGATGTATCACATACCAGCAAAGAGTGCAGTCTTTTTCTTTTTTGCAAGTTTTCCCGGGATGACACTTCACAATATTGACATCTGCAAAGATATCACGAAATATTGAAGCTCAGTACTAATGAACTATCAAACTTTAATCATGAATATCAAGAAAATTGCTTGGAACAATCCATTGATGGGCTAAAGAGTCAAGAAAATGCAGTATCAACCTTACTACTTACTTTGACACAATCCATTAATGGGTTCCCACTTAAATCCGGCATCACAAAAGCACCTATTCTGTCCAAGCTTCATCCGATCTGCCAAACATTTCGAGTACAATATATGTCCTTGCAATCCTGTTGAGTTTTGCAGATTGGTTCCTAAGGCAGTGCCCATTATATCTCTATCCCTGGAACAGGCCATTGCTTAGCTGCCACCTTTTTAACATTCAAGTTCACAAAGCTTTGATAAACTCCACACCCTCCATCGTAGACCTTAATCTCATAACCATTTTGTAGTCCTCCAGTCTTGAACGTACAGCAGAATGGTTCTTTCATACAAGCAACTGCTTTTTCCTTGATGTAGTTATGGCAAATGCTACTTTCTGTGCACTCCATAGGTGGTTTCAAGTGTAATACTGCCTTTTTATAGTTGAGAAACAGAATGGTGTATACGTTAGTGACGCTGAAGGGAAGGCTATGGTTTAGCTGTAGTCCTTGACTGTGGCAGTCAATTGACATGCAAGAATCAGGTATCGGGCTAGCCGGTTCAATAATAATTCGCTAGTTAGCGGGTTAATGGATGTGATCCTGTAGGATGATCCATTTAAAGCATCTAACCATAGATTTCCTGTAGTGCACCGAATCTTGTACAACTGATCACCACAGTCAATTCCTGTGCTAAGTGGATAAGGAACTGCAGTTTGGCCACAATTCCCACAATGTCGAATAGCTGTAGTGTAACAGGAGGATAATAGCAGAGAAATTATGAGGATCAATAGTGCAGACACTTTTCTCCATTGGGAAAGTTTCCTCTATTCTATTATTCTTAAAAATGCATAACAGGTGAAGCAAGAGCTGTTACGTCATTTAAGCTGGGATAGTAAATTGAAGATATGTTCTTCAGACAAGAGTCCAGAGTGTCATTCTTCGGACTGTACAAACCAGGAGACATCCGCCAACTATTTAGGTTCACAATGAGTATTACTCTTAGATTGTCACAAAAAATGGATTTGGATATCTTTTGGAGCATATGCAAGTTTTAATTTATTCTCTCTAAGCAGCCTCTCCTTGTAGAAACAAAGCACATGCTTGTCACTACTTTGACAGGTTATCGAAGTTATACAAACTTGGGGAAGCATAGATGTTTGTCTTCTTCTAACAAATAATAGAATGAACCTTGGAAATGTACCTGGTAGTTTTGTTTCAATGTACCTTGAAAGAATCAAACATATTTGGTTTGTTGTTATGCATTGCCAAGTACCTTACTTGATTTCTGTTTTACATGTCTGTTAATCATCCCAAGATCCGAAGTTCTGTTATATTGTTTAGCATTTTATAGTTACCTTCTTTCAACTTCAAAGTCGGCATTCCAATGTCCAAGTTCCAGTCTCATGGTTTTACTTTTACAGTTCTCCTACGCTTAGATTTTCCCGTAAGAATCTCCTGTTGTCAGGTTTTCCCGTAAAAATCTCTTGTTAGTCTCATTGTAGAATTGTCGGCTCAGGAGCCCACCTACTTGGAGATTTATATCATGGCCTAGTAAAGTAACATATTCGTGGGCTTTAACAGTATAATCTAATCCAAAAATTTAAGATATTAAGTTTATGGTATACCCATCTCTAGTTTCATCTTTTTCCTAAGATTCTTATTCATACTTGAAATCTCAACATTCTTCTCTTCAAGTATCAAACTTTTACATTGGGCTTGAACTCCCCCTTAAGCTAAAGTCTTTTTCTTAGCAGCTTGAGTATATGGCGTTACCAAGAATCCTTCTAAACCACTAGTTTGGGCCCACCAAGAGTCTCTTTACTCTTCCACATGAGGAGGTAATCACAGGATTTAACTACTATCTCCATACTTATCCTTTGCTGAACCATCAATTCTGATACCACTTGTTGGCTCTAGAGAGCCCACTTACTTGAGAAATCTGTATTATGGGTCTAGTGGGGGAACATAATCGTAGGTCTTGATACTGTCGTCTAACCCAAAATATTAAGACATTAGGTTTATAGGTCTTTTATTCATATGTGCCCATCACTAATTTATCTCTTTCTAACGTGAATTCCGACTTACAATTTAAATCTTATCACTAATTTATCTCTTTCTAACGTGAATTCCGACTTACAATTTAAATCTTAACAAGAATTGATATGCCACACACTAAAACGGCATAGTTTCTGTGCAAAGGTTATTAGTTCAGTGGAATAAACAGAAATTACAGTGATTATAATTGAACCTGGAAAAGATAAAAACAACCAAATCACTCTGGGAAAAATCAGATTTTTAGGAGTGTACAGAAGATGATTAATTTCCTGTTTGGACATTTTTCTTGAAAGCTTAACAGTAAGTTTCCCTGGAAAATTCACGAAACAGGCCTGTTACTGTAAATGGTTCAAGTCTGAGAAACGTGCCCTGCAAGAAGATTAATAATGTGCTCAATCTTCTCAGCAACTTCTTTCATGGAAGGCCTACATTCCCTTTTCATATCCAAACAGGCTGCTGCTAAAGACCCCAGCATCTCCATAGTTTCCAACTCTAAGTTACTGGCTCCATTTTTAAGCACAGGATCAACAGCTTCCAACAATCTCTTCTCGTTCAGCATCCTTCTTACAAGAACCACCAAGTTCACGTCATCATCTTCTCTATTGAAATCAATGGCTTTCTTAGAAGTCAACAGCTCTAACAGAACAACTCCAAAGCTATAAACATCACTCTTGTCAGTCAACCTGAAGTTAGTATAGTAGTCTGGATCAAGATAGCCTAAGGTTCCTTGAACACATGTGGTTATATGACTTGACTCTGTCACGGCTAGCCTGGAGAGCCCGAAATCGGAAACCTTGGCATCAAGCTTGTGATCAAGTAAAATGTTGCTTGATTTGATGTCACGGTGATAAATAGGTGGTATAGCAGAAAAATGAAGGTATGCTAGTCCATCAGCTGTTTGATAGGCTATGACCAGACGACAGTGCCAATTTAACTGTATCCTTTTACCAGGATCGACCGAATGAAGATGATCAAAGAGAGTTCCATTTGGGATGTACTCATAAATCAAGAGAGGCTGTTTAAGTTCGAGGCAACATCCCAGGAGTCTTACCAGGTTTTTATGGTTTACTTGACACAGAATTTGGACCTCATTAAGAATCTGATC
The DNA here is from genome assembly GCA_025629785.1 of Erythroxylum oxycarpum. NCBI lineage: Eukaryota > Viridiplantae > Streptophyta > Magnoliopsida > Malpighiales > Erythroxylaceae > Erythroxylum > Erythroxylum oxycarpum. The sequence continues at coordinate 294,679 of JAOTAZ010000191.1, read as the reverse complement.
AGTTCCTTTGGTGTTTCCAGACTTGGCTCGCTTGATTGCTGTGACTGTTCCATCATCAATAATTCCCTTGAAGACCTCACCAAAACCTCCATTGCCGAGCAGGTTGTCCTCAGAGAAGTTGTTTGTTGCTCTCAGTATTTCCTTTCCTGAAAATATCTTTGCTGTTCTGCCTCCACTGCTGACGCTTAAAACTCTTTCCCTGAACGTTCCCAAAGTTACTTTCGCCAACCGTCTTCGTTTACCACTTCTTTTTCTGTAGACTAAAACCGTTGTTACGATTCCAAGAAGTATTCCTCCTACAGGAATGGTCACACCTAATTAAATTGCAATGAAAAAACAGTAAAATCATGTTAGCTACCATGGAAATGAACAGCTATTTGACGCTCATGCTCCATTTCAAAGTTTCTGTGAATTTGGTATCTTCCCATACTTAAAGCTGTTCTTTTTATGTTAAATTTCAGAAGCCAACCGCATACCAATGAATTGAAGTCTGTTTTTCAGCATATTGCAAGCTCTTCCATGTTGACACTTCTTGCCTGAAAAATGTGAAAATGGTTTTGTCTTCATGCAAGATTCCACAATCATATAATCTTTATAATCTAATAAAGAAGATGGCTATAGCTTCCTAATCCTGACTTACAAGCAGCTGAGAGATCCTGTAAACTGAAAAGACTACTCATCCAAAAAGTAAAGAAACCCGAAGATTTTCCAGACCTTGTATATTTCTCGTCTTTAGATAATGTTCAGAAAATATTTGCAAGTAGGATTTTCAGTCAACCATAAGCTGGGAAATGAGTTTTGAGTTTGCATCTAATCAATGCTAAAGAAAGAAGTATAATTCATTCGGATCTGAACTAATTATAATTTCTAACACTGTAAACATTGGAGATTTCTGTCATGGTTTGAGAACTATAATGAACAGGAAACAAGTTTGATATTTACCAACCTTGGCAAACTCCATTCACTGGATCCCATTGGTAGCCAGAATGGCAAAAACACCTCTTCTGTCCACCGCTAGATGGATCTGGCAAGCATTCAGAATATGCCAAATCCTGACAATTCACTTGTGTTATGCATAAAGGCTCCTGAGGCAATGTCCATTCCAATTCCACTCCAGGCTCTGGCCACTTATTCACAGACAATTCCGAGTCCAGGTTCACAAAACTTTGGTAAGCCGAACATCTCTCAGCACGAACTCGAATTCTGTAAGCATTCACAGATCCACCAGTTTTCAAAGAACAGCAAATTGATGTGTGCCCACAAGCAGCTTTTGCCAACTTATTTCCATTAATGTAGTCATGACATAGACTTGATTCTGAACAATTCAATGCCTGTAATATTTGCGGTACTAATTCGGTGCAGTTCATGATCACTACCGTGTTGCTACTGGTGATGTTGAAGGGAAGATTGTCGTCTAGTTGAATGCCATTGCTTCTGAAATCCGCTGCTATGCAGGAATTTGGGAAGAATCCTGGCGGACGAATAACTAGCCTTTGGCTTGATGGATTTATGGATGTGATCATGTAGGATGATCCATTTAGAGCATCAAACCATAATGTGCCTGCACTGCAACGAACTTTGTAAGATGGATGACCACAATCTCCACTAGAGCTGAGTGGGAATGGCACCGGAAACCGACCGCAATCCGGACAGCGTCGGACAGCTTGAACTTCACAGCTGCTCAACAGCAGTGACACTAGAATGAAAATGGAAAACATCTTCATCTCCATTAACGGCAACAGAAATGGACTTGCGTGAAAAAGTTGGCTTGTATAAAGAAACTCAACAAATGTACTTTCTTTTTCACTTGTTATACAAATCAAATGCCACGTGAATGCTACCTCGTATGCAAAAACCAATTCAATTTCTGCTTTCCAACATCCTGGAAAGTTTGGAAATTCATGAAATGTGGAGTTACATGCTCTTGCAGTACATCCTCGTACCTTTTTTTTTCATTTAACAAAACTCAGGTTCTGGTTTCCAAGCACATTTAATTACTCCACTCCATGGAAGTGCTTAAAATATTCTAAGACCCTTCAGTCATCTCCTTGTTTATTGGTAGAACTGACAGTAGTGATGTTTGTTTAGTTGCATCTTTTTCTCGGGAATCTGATACAGAAGTAGCATTAAAAATGAAAAACAATCCTTTTAACGTTGTACTGAATATTGACTTGGCCTTTTTTTAAGTAGTTCTATACTCTCCGATGTTACAGATTCATAAATACTTCGTAAGGTGTGCCCAAACATAGATTATGTAACAAGAGTTGGTACTAAAGTCGATCTGAAGTCTCAAAACTTTGGCGGGTGAAACTGTACTTGAAGAGTTGTAATAAAGACAGAAAACACTTTGAGTGTCTCATAAGCCTTTTCTGATCGACTAAATTCAGCTTGGACTTACGATTATGGTTGAAAGAAACTTATTACCTAATTGATTAGACATACAGATCTTCTCATTCGCAATCCTTATAAGTTTTTATATTGTAAACGATCGTATGGTAACTTTTAAATGACCTGTTTAAAGTAATTAACATCAAACCTAAAACATAATCAATATGGTTCATAAGATTGAGTTTTGGCCAAAAGAACATAAACTTTCAGACATTAGAAGTCACTGATTTACACAGATTAAGACCTTATATTCATCGAGCAACACAAAGCACGTGTGAACCCCTTTGGTCTTCCACATGCCAACAACACCAAGCGTGCAGTCCCTTTTGGTTATCCACACGCTTATTACCAGACAAACTGATACAACAACATCGGAGATAATAAGATAAGATTACGAGAATTCACAATTTTTCTAGATACATATCAAATAGCTCCAAGTTCTGGAGCTTTTTCTTCAGGTGACCATTCTACGAGAAGGCAAGCGACAGACGACAGGTGATTGAGAACTCATGTTGGAAGAGGTTGACGATGTTGGAAAGGCATAGTCTGAACCGAAGAGCCTGATCTCGGAAGCCTGGAAACGACCAGAGTCACCTGGAAGTCGCATGTAAGACGACGAAGGAGAGTCGGCGAGCCAGGAAGACAAGGGGCTTTGGTTGCCGTTTTTGTATTGCATTATGGCTTTGTACACGAATGGAATGAGACCCTCCATTGTTGTAGGTACTGTGAGCTTGGTTTAGAGCAACAAAGACGATGAGTGCTCTGCTCTACAGGGTTGTTGCTGAATTTGGTTAGGACTTGAAGCAGAGCAAGGAAGGTGTTATTTAAGATGGGAAGAGATAGGTGCGAGCGACGTGGCGTGATGAAATGGAGTCCAGCTCTTCACGCCAAGCCAAAGCAAATTCTAAGCTATACCCCCATTTTTTTGGTTTGATCGAGATTGAAAGGTATAGTCTTATGAACAATTTTAATCGTTTGGTCCACTCATCCAGTTTTTTTTTTTAATATATGTTTTAAGATTTTTAATTTTAATTTTAATTTTTAAAAATTTTAATAATTATGATTCTTAAATTTGAATGGAATCCAC
>JAOTAZ010000191.1:206775-219299 GCA_025629785.1 Erythroxylum oxycarpum | reverse complement strand
GGTGAACCAGTATAAAACTACTGTGTCAACTTTCTCTCAACTCTCTCTTACTTTTTACTTTGTGATTTTCAATATTACTTTCATATACAAGTGTTAGAAAATCGATTACAAACGTATTAGTTCTGAAAAATAAATTAGATTTTGTTAAAGAAGAAGGTGTTAAAAAATGGTTAACGAAAAGTTATCACAATTCAACTCCCCCTTCTTGTGCATTCATATATCATTATTGTTTACTATTTTAACGTGTGATTCACTTCAATATTAAACTTTGTAAATCCTTATTTAAGCTTAGTGAATTTACTTGTCGGTTTGTCCTGTAGTTTTTCCCTCTACATTGGAAGGCTTTCCATATAAATCCCAGTGTTTGCTTCTTTATTACGTTTCTTATTTTCATGCTAATATTTTCTTATTAAACTTTATAAGAGTGCATTGTTGTTTCTCTTTGGTTGATCTTTAAAAAAGTTGTGTTTTTCTTATCACCAACAAATGGTATCAGAGTTATCGTGTTGGAAGGTGGAAATAACTCTATGGTCAAGTTGACATCAACAAATTACTCTATTTGTAGGCCCATGATAGATGACCTTCTGTATTACAAGAATCTTTTTTATCTTATGGATATGGACAAAGGTGTAAAAGATAATGTTTCTTCAAAAACTCAAAAGATGTTAGATAAAGAATATGAGAAGATGAGGAAAACTCCAAGCACGATTTGACAATGAATTGATATCAACATATTCAACCATGTGTCTTAAAAAATGAATCCTTTTGAGCTGTGAAAAAAGCTAGAAGGATTTTATGAAAGGAAGACTGCCCATACTAAGACTTTTTTGATTAAAATGCTTGTAAACTTAAAGTTGAAAGTTAGGCCTGTGTCGGACCATCTGAGTGATTTATAGGATATAATCAACAAGCATACAACAATTAAGATCATTCTTGATGACGAACTTCAAGCCTTATTTTTGTTGAGTTAGTTATCAAATAGTTGGGAGACTTTGGTGGTGATGATTAGAAATTCAACTCCTGAAGATGTGCTCTCTTTGGATATAAATGAAGAGAGTATGTTTAATGAAAAAATCAAAAGAAAAGAGATGGGAGCTAAGAACGTGTAGGCTTTCTTTACGGAAAGCAAGGGAAGGAGCAAGAGCAGGGGTCCCAAAGAATGGGTAAGTCTAAGAACTAATAAAAGTCTAGAGGTGACAAAGATGTGAAGACATGCCATTATTACACACATAAAGAAGTTCTACTATAATTAAAGAGGGATCAGAAAAAACAAGAACATCAAAATGATGGAGATGATAAAAGTACAACTACAACTGCTTTAAGCACAGATAATGAGGTGTCCTTAGTTTATGCAACAAGTGATTGCTTTCATGTCAATAATTCGAGTTCTGAGTGGCTGATTGACACGAGAGCTTTATATCATTGTGCTGCAAAAGTAGAGTACTTCTCAAACTATAAGAGCAAAGCCTTTGGGAGCATAAAGATGAGTAATCAAAGTTTTGCTAAGATTATCAGTATGGGTGATATCTAAGTTCAAATAAATGTCAGATGTTTGATGATCTTAAGAGATGTACGTCACATTCTCAATTTAAGGCTAAATTTGTTATTGACAAATGTGTTAAATCGAGAAGGATTCAAGGACACTTTATAGGATAGGAAGTGAAAACTATCTAAGAGAGCAATGATTATTACTCAAGGATAGCTATATTGCACATTGTATAATATATACTTGAAGGTGTGTGATGGTGGAGAAGGATATATGTTTGAAGAGGAAACTTCTTAAAATTTGTAACATCGACAATTGTGGCATATAAGCGAGAAAAGAATAAAATTGTTGGATGGTAAATCCCTTATCCTAGTTAAAAAAATTTTATCCCTTAATCCTTATGATCATCATTTGGTATGAAAGTAGCATAGCGTCTCTTTCAAGAGATAATTTATAAGGATGAAGGAATTATTAGTGTTGGGTGCATTTAGATTTGTATGGCCTTATTGAGGAGGAGTCACTAAGAGGTAAAAAAAATATTTTGTTGCATTCACTGATGATGCTTCGAGGAAGACTTAGGTATATATGTTGAAAGCCAAAAGTCAAGTGTTTGAAACTTTCCAAAAGTTTTATATTATGGTAGGAAGGGAAGCTAAGAGGAAGCTGAAGTGTCTGCGAATAAATAATGGAGGGGAGTACAGTTCTAAAGTTTTCGAAGAATACTATACAACGCATGACATTAGATATGAGAAGACTAAACTTGATACTCCATAGCATAATGATGTTGCTAAGAGGATGAACAGAACAATTGTGGAGAATGTTTATTGCATGCTTAGAATGTAAAAGATACCAAATACATTTTTAGGTAAAGTAATTTAAACTATAGTCTATTTGATCAACCTAGTGCATAAATTGGTAGAGATCCTACATATCATCATCTAAGAGTTTTTAGCTATAAGGTATTTAGATATGTACCAAAGGATTAGAGATAGAAGCTTGAATCAAAGGCAACACCTTTGATTCAATAGTGATGTGGTATTCCAAGAGCACAAGAGAGGTACTGATCTTTTGAGAGGAGATAAGATTACTTGAGATAGCTCATTTTACGATGTAGTTAACCTTTCTCCAATTTCTCTTACTATTGAGTAGTCTATAGGTGAAGGAGAAGATTTGTGTAACCAAACACACATTGATAATGATCAAATACAACCTGATATTAATGAGCTATATGAAGCACATTCGAACCATGCTGAAGATGAAATTATTGATGATGATAAGCAGGGGGAACAACTGGATCCAATAGCTAGTGATATACAACTTTGAAGGTTGACATGGGAGAAAGACTTTCTATAAAATATCTAAGTTCAGAATATTTGTTAGGTATTACTGAGGGGGAGGTTGAGAATAGTGCAAAAAGTTACATCTTGTGATGACAAAGATCTTTGGCTCACAGCTATGAAGGAGCGACTAACTTTTTAAAGAAGAATGATATATATAAGCTTGTGAAGCTTCCAAAAGGAAAAAAGACATTGAAAAATTCAAGATAAAGAAAGATGGTGACAAGGTGGTGAAACATAAGGCAAGGCTAGTGGTGAAAATGTTCAGTCAAAAGAAGAGAATAGATTTTGATGAAATCTTTTCACCAATGGCCAATATGATCTCAAATTCAAACAGTTTTAGGTTTGGCTGCCTACTTAGATCTTGAACTTGAACAGTTGGATGTTATTACAACCTTATTATATGGAGATTTGGAAGAGGAGATATATATGGAGTAGCCAGTAGGCTTCATAGCTAAAGATAAAGAGAATATAATCTATAAGTTGAAGAAAAGCTTATATGGGTTAAAACCAACTCCAAGGTAGTGGTATCAAAAGTTCAGTTCCTTTAGATGAATTATGGTTACAAAAAAACTTATGCCAATGCTTGTGCATATTTTAAGAAGTTCATAGATTCAAGTCATTATTCTTCTTCTATATGTCGATTGTAGGTCGAGATGTTAGAAGAATCCAAAAGTTAAAGGAGGATTTATCTAAATCTTTTGATATGAAAGATTTAAGACCTGCAAAGTAAATTTTAGGCGTAGAAATAACTCGTTATAGAAAAAGAAAGAAATTGTGGTTGTCATAGTAAAAGTATATTGAACAGGTGTTATAAAGGTTTAATATGAGGTATACCAAATCAATTAGCACACCACTAGCACCTCACTTCAAACTGAGCAAGCATGCATGTCCCTCAATAAAAAATATAAAAATGATATGTCTTCTATTTTATATTCATCTGTAGTGGGGTCTCTAATGTATACTATAGTGTGTACAAGGCTAGATATTACTCAGATTGTTGGGTTAGCAAGCAAATTCTTGTCTTATCTGGGAAAGATTCACTAAGAAGTGGTGAAATTGATTTTAAGATATTTGAGAGTTATTTTGAAGTGGTGTTTGTGTTTTGGTGATGGTGAGCCAATTCTAAAAGGTTATACTAATGCAAATATGGTTGAAGATATTGTTGGAAGAAAATTTACTTCAAGTTTTCTGTTCAAGTTTACAGAGAAAGCCATTCATGACAATCCAAGCTAAAGTGTGTATCTTTATCTACGATTTAAGCAGAGTATGTAGTTATAGTGGAAGCTAGTAAGAAGATGTTTTAGTTGGAAAGATTCCTTCAAGAGTTAGATGTGAAGCAAGAAGACTATGTAGGGTATTGTGATAGTCAAAGTATTATTAACTTGAGAAAAAATATTATGTATCATTTCCATACAAAGCACATAGATGTCAAATATTATTGGTTAAGGTCTATGATTGAGGAGCCATAATTGATGTTGAAGAAGGTTCATATAGACTTCAATGGTGCTAATGTGTTGACTAAAGCGATTCCCTGAGGCAAGCATAAGTTATGTAGTAAGCTTATCGAGATGTCTCTTAAGTAGTTGTTGAAGCATAACATGTCTTCCTTATTAATGGGTTGAAGGGGGAGATTGATGAGTATCTAGCCCTACTTTGAGACTTTTGGTGATTGTTGACACTCTTATGGGTCGTAGGAATGACAAATAAGTAAAGACAAGATGAGTGGAAGTTAGATGAAACACTTTTAGTTAGATTTGATTATGTAGGTTGCTATATGATCGTGTCCTTCACTTACACAACTGTATCGATCAATCGTGTAAGTCTTTGGAACTATGTGAAGAAAGTTGTGAAGGGAGAAGCCATACACGTTCATCTACACACATGTATTTATGACATACACAAATGTGTGAGAAACCGTATATAGCATTGTAACCATGTAATCAGTGATAGGTGACACTAGAAGAGAAAAAATCACTTACACAACCATATAAGTGATCGTATATGATGCAATCAAAACCTATTTCAAGATATAAAAAAGGAAAATACATAAGTTCAATTATTAAATGACGACTAAAACACAAAAAAGGAAGAAAAACAGAGAGAGAGCAAGTAGTATAAGATTCTCATCTTTTTTGATTGGTTTGAGAGTTTGTTAGTTGACATATCAACTTTAGGTTTCATTCGTAAAACCTTGTGAGACAACTTGTAATCATGGGGTGAGACATTAAACTTTGTTATTTATGCTTAATGGATTTGCTTGTCGGTTGGTCCATTATTTTGTGCTTTATGTTGGAAGGGTTTTCACATAAATCTTAGTGTTTGCTTCTTTATTATGTTTCTCATTGTCATACTAATATTTGCGGATTAATCTTGTTAGGATTGTGTTGTTATTGGTCTTTGGTTGATCTTTTAAAGAGTTGTGCTTTTCTTATCACCTAATAATTATGTGATCAACAAGGAAATTTTTAGGTTGTATTTAAGGGAATAAGATATAAATTTAATGAGTATTAATTTCTTTTTCCCATTAATAAAAAAGATATGTAAGTAGTTATTTTTCATTCTAAAAGAGAAAGACATGTAAGATTTTTTTTCATTCGAAAGAAGACATATATACAAATTTCCCCTTTTCTCTTATTAAGAAAATAATAGCAAAATTTTATATGAAATTAAAAAAAAAGATGTAAGTTAAAGATCGTTTAACTGAATCTTTATAAATTAGATAAAATTATTTAAGTAAATTTTCTATAACCATATATCAATATAAACAGTTCATTCATTAAGTTTAATTACACATTTTACCTTTCTTGCATGTCATTTAGAAAGTGATCAACTAATTAACATTTTTACATGAAAAGAAAAGGGAATTATCTTGGATGAATTCATAAATTTATGATTATTGGGCTTTCAAATGCAACATGAAATGAGGTTTTATATTTTCTTAAATTCAAATATCAACAAACTTTGCTTTCTTTTTCCTTTAAAGAAAAGTAGTTTAAAAAATTAAAATGGAAGCATAACTTTCTCCTTAATTAAAAGTTCAAACCTGAATTTTCAAAATATGAATTTCTCCATTACTAATCTACCTAAATACTTAAGCTAAGTTAATATATATGTATTCGAGGTTTGCTTTGCTTTTGGAGTCACTAAGCAATATTGGATTGTCTGATTCCAATCTCTCTCATATAGATAATGAAAAACCCAAACTCTTTCTTTATGAAAAGAAAAGGGAAAATGATTATGAAGAAAAAGATTGCTCTTTATTCTTAGAAATCTCATAAAAAAAAGATTCTCATGTTACTAATCACTTCAACTAGTTAAGCTAAAAATGGCTTTATATATTTAACATTTTGTCACCAAATACATATGTACGTATGTAGATAGATAGATAGATACATAAGTAGATAGATAGATAGATACACACACACACACACACACACACACACACACACACACATACACACATACATACATACATACATACATATCCAAATTTTGATTTGAAACTTATAAGATGCTATTTAGTTATGTTAATTGAATCTATCTCTTTTTTTATAAGTTTAATTTTGGTGCTTAAATGAGAAAATTAGCATTTATTTTATTTTAAGAGATGACAAGTGGAATTGCATCAAATTAGAGCATTATTGGTTAAAATCATGAATTTTGGAAAAAGCGGACAAATTAATGTAGTGGACAAGGTAAGATCATTCAAAATGGTCGATTTACCTCAAGAGTTTGAATTCAATTAGGAAACTTATTTTTAACCCTATTATATACGAATTTTGGTTTGTTTAGATATGGATATGGGCAAGATAGGAGGAAGCTAGGTTTTGAGTAGGAATATAGGAGAAAATCACATCCAACGTTTCTACACAACATTTTATTTCGTTTCCTTTTGGTTTCCTCTTCATCTTTCTAACTTCTATTTTGGTACTGAACTATAGCTATATAAATTTGAGTATTTTAGTTCACGGAGATTCAGAACTCTAGTTGTAACCTTGAGGTTTTGTTCTAAACTTAGATTCTTGATTTAATTAAAGTATTTATTGTTTTATGTTCTTATATTTCATGAGTAATTAATATTGATTAATTTGATAAATTAATTTGATGTTGATTATTCGATAGCAATCTATGAATTTAGTGATTCATAATTGTCATGAAGGATTGTGATACAAGTAGTAAATAAGTTATTTATGAATTTGCATTTTAACTTATGAGAAACAAGAAAACTAAATTAAATAGTTATAGTTATCTCAATTATTTAATTTAGGGTTTAATCTTTTTCACTAACTTTATCACTATCATTTAATTGATATGGAATGTTATCATACCCAATTAATTTACGGTAAGTTTTGGTTTAAATGATGGGCTTGAACTAATTAATTTAGGAAAATTTGATTTCTTATGGCAATCCTAATAGGTTTCAGATTAACTGTTTGAATTGTGAATATTATTCTTTTTAGACCAATGATCAATGTTATAATTGAATGAGATCTTTCCCTAGAATCAGAGTTAACTACCATTGAATTTTTTACTTTAATATTTAGTTAATTTATTTTTATTCCTTGTTAAATTTAGTTTATTAGTTAATTAATCATTAATACCCCATTTTGTTTATCAATTGAAATTAAGAAACTAGTTTTGAGTTTTTTTAGGATTTGACACGGTTCCACATTTACTACAAAAGTTTAGTGAATCAGAATTACTTTCTGGGGCTTCGATTACTTGACTAAAATTTTGTCGTCATTGTTGGAGAACTGTTTTAGTTTCTTTGCATTATTTTACAATTTATTGCTAATCTCTTGTCTTGTATGACTCGTTCTTCCCATACAAGTGAATTGTAATATAAACTAGAAATTTAGAAGATGGCAAGTCTTTTAAGGAAAGAGACTAAGCAAAGAAGAGGTCATTCACCTCCAGAATTGAAAGTTAAGATATATCTAACAATTGGTGAATATTCTAATTTCTAAAGAAGTTGACGAAAAGATGGAAAATCCTAACACTAGAATATTGAAGGAGTTAGTGACACCAAATTTGACTCAACAACACTTATGTATAAGATATCCAAATATTAAGGTAGATTTCAAATTCAAGTATGATTTGATTCACTTACTCCCTTTTTTTGTGGTCTTTCAGGTGTAGATCCACATAAATATTTGAAAGAATTTCATGTTATTTGCTCTATAATGAAGCCACAAGGAGTAATAGAAGTGGAAATTAATCTCAGAGCCTTTCTATTTTTATTAAAAGAGAAGACAAAGGATTGGTTATATTATCTTCCCATTAGCTAAGTGATAATATAGAATGGGATGATAAGGTTGTTTTTGGAGAAGTTCTTTCATGCATCATGAGCAACCAATATCAGAAATGAGATATGTGAGATAAGACAATTCACCAAAGAAACATTATATAAGGTTATATGCTAGCTGCCTGCACTATCAAATTCCTAACCAACTTTTGATTTAATATTTTCATAAAGGGTTATTACCAATAGATAAGAGTATGGTAGATATAGCTAGTAGAGGAGCTTTGGTAAATAAGACACTATAAGCATTTAGGTAATTAATTTCAAATATGGTCGAAAATTTTTAACGAATAGGGATAAGGATGGAAGAAGTTGTTAAGCACCTAAATGAGGTAAGTAATGCTAACCTTGAGGATAAAATTTTGAATTTAATTGCTCTAGTTTGTCAAATTACTGAAGGTCAATTATAATCAGCTCGAGTGTGCGAAATATGCTCATTTCCTGGACATCCTACAGATATATGCTCTACATTACAACAAGTCTCCCTTCAAAAAGCTAATGCAATGGGTGGATTTCTTGGTTAACTTTAACATAAATATGACCTTTATTCTAATTGTTATAATATGGGATGGAAGGATCATCCGAATTTTGGTTATAAGAATTAAGGACGGTAATAAAGATACTAACCTCATAATCAAATAGACAACCTTAAACATTTATGATTGGACTATATTTTTGAGTGGCTGATATTTCATACTGCAAGTGTACGACATAGTTGTAGCTAGTACTAACAAATATAGGTCGATCTTATGGGGACGATAAGTACTAGTAATTACTATTATTCTATTATCTAGCCTACAGATTGATTGTGGTTGAATTAATGAAATTAAAATTAAACAATTAAAGTAAACAAACAGCACTATTTAAAGCAAAGAATTGACAAAAATAAATTAATTACTGATATTAGATAATTAGTACCTAGGATTCGAATCCCTTTAAACACTTACCCGATTGATTAGTCATGCAATTATGTTGTTGAATAATTAGACCTTGGAGATTTTTAAGGTAGTAGCTGACCTTGAGTCTATTAACAACTAATCCTAAGGTCTCTAACTGAATTACTTATGTCAAAACTTATAGGATTACGTTACTGTATTATGAATCCCTTTATTAGGTTTGACTCTAATATAGAAGATTTATATCGTCCTATCTCTAGGATTGTAATAAACTATTTCCAATTATTGTAGATATATTTAAACCTAAGATTTCTCAATCGCTATAATTTGATTAATAGATAATAAATTAAATGAATAATTGGATCTCAATAATCAACAACCACAATTACGATAATAGAAGAATTAAAACAGGTCAAAGTATTCAACTAGGGTTCATCTGATCTAGATACTAATAGAGAATTTGGCTATACATCTTCGAACATGAAATCATATAAATATAAACATAAAACAAAATAAAAACATCATAATCATAATTCCAAATCTCCTTGATTGTTCTCTTTCATGTATTCTGACGACGTAGACGTCCGATCTTATGTTATGATGGATTTGCCTTTAAAAATCCCACGTCTTCTACTCATTAAGCTCCAAATAACCTATAGAATTGTCTTTGAATTGCTTAGAACAATGCTGGTGACTCTCCTTTTTGATTTGCCTCTGCAACATCACTTTTATATGAAAATCTAGGTTTTGGGTTATGTACAATCGTGTAAAGAACGTGCATAATTGGAAATAGCCAGATATCACGAAAGTGCATGGCCGTGCACTCTTTCCAGATTGTTGATTTCCTATTTTAAGCCATATTTTTGTTTGAATTCCTCTTCTTTAAGTCCATGAAGGCAATTATCACCTGTAAACACACTTGGAGCAAATTAGTATAAAATATACAATTAAGTATAAAATATCAAGCAAAATACATCAAATATAGATGGTAAAATATAGTCAAACATCCATCTATCAAACTACATGTGCTCAATATCAATATTTAAATTTAGATATGTCTATGGATGAAATAGTTAAGGCACTTGCTACTAATACTCAACAATTTTGAGAGGAAACAAGAGCAAGTCTTCAGAACTAGGAAAATTAGATCACTTAATTAGCCACCTCGATTAGTAAATTGGAAGCATAAGCATTGGAGAAATTATATTCATAAATGGTGGTGAATCCTAAAGAGAATGTGAGTGCAATGACATTGACAAATAGGAAGGAAATTCAATATGGATATTCCTTACCAATAGAGAGATAGAAAAGCATGAAAAAGGAGAAAATAAAGATAAGCTCCAACTTAAAAAACAGTAAAGGTAAAAGAAGATTTATCTTCACCGATATCAACTAATACATATGTAGCTCTTTTTCCTTGTAGATTGGATAAATAAAAAGAAGAGGAATATGAAAGAGAAACCCTAGAAACCTTAATAAAGTTGGATCTATTAATGTCATGCCATACTCAATTTACTGAACTTTAGTTCTACATTCTCTGTAAGAAACTAATGTGATTATTTAGCTAGTTGATCATTCTTATGTGCATCCCATTGGTGTTATAAAGGAAGTTTTATTCCAAGTTTACAGTTTGATATTTCTAATGAACCTTTACATCTCGAGAATGGATGGAGAAAATGTAGAACATTCAACTTCAAATTTGTTTGGAAGGTCATTTATGAAGACAACAAAGACAAAAATTAATGTGGATAAGGGTACTCTTTTTGTTAAGTTTGATGGAGAGACATGGAAGTTCAATATTTTTTAAGCAATAAAGTATCCTAATGATTTTCACTTTATTTATCATATGGATATTATGTATTTTGTCACAATTATGCACGTGGTGGTCACTTTGGTCCTAAACGAATTGCTACAAATGTTTTGGATGGTGATTTGTATTGGGAGACTTTGTTTAGACATGGTTGTGTGTTTTGTAAAATTTGTGACAAATGCCAAAAGAAAGGTACATTATCTAATAGAAATGAGATGCCTCAAATCCCAATTCTTATAGTTGAGGTATTAATGTATAAGGCATTAATTTTACACGCCCTTTTCCTCCATCTCATGGTTTTTCTTATATACTTTTGGTTGTTGATTATGTCTCACAGTAGGTGGTAGCAAAAGCCACTAAGACTGGTGATTATACAGTTATTATGGGTTTTATAAAGTATACTATTTTCAATATGAGTTCCACGAGCCATTGTTAGTGATTAAGAAAGCTACTTTTGAAATAGAGCAATGGTCGCTTTGTTTAAAAAGTATGCAGTGCATCATCGTGTAGCTACTACACAACATCCACAAATAAATGGCCCATAACATCCAAAAATGAATAGGCAAACAAAAGTATTAAATAAATAAGTGAAATTTATTCTGGAAAAGATGGTGAAGTTGGGATGAAAGGATTGAAGTTTACGTCTAAAAAATGCTCTTTGGTCATACTATACATCCTACAAACACCAATAGGAATATCTCTTTATTGATTGGTTTTTTGTAAATCTTGTCATTTATGGGTGGATATTGAACATAAAGCTTATTGGGCGGTGTAACCTTGTAACATGAATTTGAAAAAAGCTAGGGAGTTGCAATTGCAAGAGCTAGAGGAACTAAGGTTGGATGCTTACAAGAATTCGAGAATCTACAAAGATAAAACCAAATTGTTCCATGATAATATGATCTTGAGAAAGCAATTTGAGGTGGAAAGAAGTGTTATTATATAATTCTCGATTAAAGCTTATACTAGGTAAGTTATGTTCTAGATGAATTGGCCCTTTTATTGTCACTAAGACACTTCCTCATGGTGTAGTGGAAATAAAAAATTTTAGATACTAGGAAGATTTTTAAGGTGAATGGACATAGATTGAAACCATTTTATGAGGAGATGATGATTTCAAGTGTGGTGGATATTGATTTGACATTTCCCTAATACGTCGAAGTTTGAGAAAAAAAAGTTCTGTTGAGTATGGTGACGATAAATAATTGTACTTTTTAGAAGGCAACACAAGACATGATAGTTTTTATTAATTATGTTTTAGTTATATATAGTTTTCATTTGCTTGTTTTTTAGAAGTTAGTTTATTGGCTTAATGGAGAATTAGGTCTTAAAATTCTAGAATACTAAAATTCATACGGTGAGATCACGCCTTATATAATTTAGATGTCGAGATAAACGACCCAAAATTTTAGAATAATAAAATTCATAAGGCTGATCACACCTTACTTAACTCAGGTTAAGGTAGCAATCATCCAAAATTTTAGAATATTAAAACTCATAAGACGAGATCTCGCCTTATGTGATTCAAATTTCTGGAATGGAACTCCAAATTTTCAAAATATTAAAAACCATAAGGCATGATAAACAAATCAAGATAGGGTTTTGTGATTGAATTTTGTTTTGTTTTTGAATAATTTTTTAATCGTTATTTTTAAAAAAATTATTTATAACGTTGTTAATGATTTGTTTT
>JAOTAZ010000191.1:133178-147109 GCA_025629785.1 Erythroxylum oxycarpum | reverse complement strand
CAATTTTTAACAACAAGGGTTGTTAAAATAAATTGAACCTGAAATCGAATATCGAACTAGAAAATTAGACAGTTCAAAATTTTTATAATAGAATCGGTTAAATTAGTTGAATTTTTTAATCACTAATTTTTATTATTAAAAAACGTTAGACAAAATTAAAATAAGTAATTTAATATATTTACACTAATACGTTAATTGGATTTCGTATGTATATTATTGAAAAATGTAATATGAACAAAGCAATTATTCTTCTTTTGGCCGAGAATGAAAAACAGTCAAATATGAACACAAGCCAGGTCAAGAGTCGTCAAGGATGCCAATTATTATCTTCTTTAAAATGCTCAACACCTATGCCTACACATCATCTTTTGTCTTTTGGAGGAGTTCCGGCTTGGACCCGGAACTAATTTAACGGACTAGATTCAAAGGTTCAAAGGAGAGCATCGATTACATGACAGAAGAGAAACCACTTGGTTTTTTTTTTGACTACCTTGCAACGTAATCGGTGAAACTGTATTAAACGTGGAAGTAAGAGCAGGATCGTAGGATACTCCGAAACTTACCCTCCCCGTATCTCTCGCCAAAATATCTATTTTGATATCTTTTTTTTTTAAATCCTGGAAGAAGCTTGGAACTTTCATTAATGTAGGCACAATCGACCCTTTTATATTTGTCATCAGTCCTCAATCTTCTCCAATTCTCGTACCCAAAAGCCTCGAACAACTCAAATAATCACCGTCAACCTCATATTTTCCAACCTGAGACAGGCGTGCACAAGAACTATCAACAAGTAGGATAAGGAGGAGGGCAATAAACGAGACATAAGCACAGGCCATGGCTGTGGTCACCATGGGTTGGCTTTCAGGTGCAAACAAGGCTAATAATAGCAGTCCACGTACCTTCTCTCGTTTCTGGCCTGACAAATCATCGTCTCCTTGTGAAAATCTCCAGATTCTTTCTTTTGAAACCGCCAGAACAATGTCTCGCCTTGTTGGTCTCTACAAGTTCCTGTCGGACGGTGAATTCTCCGAGCTACGAAATGGGGTCATGAAATCGCGGGGTGTTAGTTACTTGAATTCTGATGACGAGAGGTTTATTCTTAATCTTGTCTGCGCTGAAAAGCTTGAAGAGCTTGATTGTGCTGCTATTACAGTCTCTCGTCTAGGCCAAAAATGTTCCAACGTTGGGCTCAAGCGCTTCGATGTCGTGTTTGGAAATTTGAAAGAAGGGATCACAGACGGAGACATGAATCTGGAATACAACTCTCGATATGCGCAGAAGATTGTTGAGAAGACGGAGAAGTACGTCTCTGCAACGTCATCTTTGTTCGCAGCCTTGGAAGTTCTAGCCGAAATGGACTTATCAGAGAGGAAGCTAAAGCTAATGAAGCTAACTTGCGATCACAAGGTATCTCAAATCACGAACAACCAAACCTCCTTAGAAGAGAAACTTGCATTTCAGAGAAAACGAGTTAAGCACTACAAAGAAACCTCCCTTTGGGACAAGACCTTTGAACAAAGCGCGTCTCTTATGGCGTCAATCATATGCATCACATACACCAGAATTTGCGAGCTTTTTGGTAATTTTGTCTCCTGGTTGCCTAACATCAGTAAGTATTCCGGTGCAAACACCAAATCACAACCCTTCAAAGTCCATCCAGACAGAGAACTTGTCCTTGTTAATGACGAAAAGAATTTGTTAAGTCTATTTCGTGGGTTCAAATCCGGTTCGCTTCCAAAATCGCCACGAAGATCATATCCTATCCCTACGCGTTTCTTCAGTGAAAAGTTGGAATTGGTTAACCTAAAGGAGAATACAATTCTGGGTGAAACAGGAAAGACCCTGAAACAGATTCTATCTTCACCACCTAACACAGTTGGCGACGCAGGTCTCGCCTTACGTTATGCGAACATAATTATTCTGGCAGAGAGGTACTCTGATTCACAAACAAGTGTAGACGAAGATGGTCGCGAGTTTATGTACGATATTTTGCCTGCAAGCTTAAAAGCCATGGTTAGAAGCAAGTTGAGAAGCAGGTGGGATAGGGAGGAGGAGGTGGAGGGAGATGACCGTGAGCTGGCGGAGGGGTGGAGGGTGGCGGTGGAGGAGATATTGAGGTGGTTGGCTCCCATGGCACATGACACAGTGCAGTGGCACACAGATAGGAACCTGGAGAAGCAAAAGTTTGAAAGCGATTCGATGGTGTTGAAGTTTCAGACCTTGTACTTCTCGGATTTGGAGAAAACGGAGGCTGCAGTTGCAGAGGTTTTGGTGGGGTTGAGTTGTATATATCGGTATGAGAATCGGCGAAGAATGTGTAGGTGATGATAGCTTGTGGAAGTGGAGGCCTTTGGTTAGAGAAAATGGTCCAAACTTCTCTTGGCCACCCTTAGGCTTCTTCTTCTTCTTCTTCATTGCCTTCGTTCCTTTTCCTATGTTTCTATAATTTCATTAGGGAATGACATTCTTTATTCTTTCATTATTCGCTCTAATTCTAGTAATGTGCTTTTCGATTATCTAGTGAAGCTTTTAGAGATAATTTAACGAAATTAATAATAGAAGATAGGATATTTTTATTGAAAAAGAAGTTCATCATCTAAATTTATCATAGATAATAAAAATATTATTTCAGTAAAATTAAAATTTCTTGTTTAGTAAAGTTAGTCATAAGTGACCACCAATAATTAGTTACTAATTACTTTGTTTTACAAATAAGTCAATCACCAAACTCATGAAATTAAATTAAAAATAAACTCTTTATTTTTAGCAGTTTTTAATTAAAAAGATGTAATTAAAAATTTTAAGTGCTTAAAGATATTTTAAAAGGTTTAAATATCACTTTGATGTATCTAGACTTGACAAATTTATTTTGTTTTAATTTAAATTTTGGCCTAATTAGTTTAAATTGTACAAATTTTCCTTTTAAAACGACTCAGTTTAATTTAACTTTTTAAAATGATATTGTGTTCTTTGATTTAGTCTGAAGAGTCTTATACCAAAGTTAAACTTGATCCATAATAAATTTAGTCTGCATTATACGAACTAATCGATATGCTTAGTACAGGCTTAGCTCCAACCAGCGTAATCACGCCTATGAGCATGGATTAGGAAAGACTATATTTCTTCTACTCCCTCACTTGATAAGAATTAGGGGGTGTTCTGCAGATAAGTTTTGGAACGGTTCAATAGATATGGAATGAAAAAGGAATGGTTGGTTATATATTATCATGATAGTATTATGATATCAAACTTTCAAGTATTACTCCATATTCCTTAAACATAAAAGGAATGTTAATCATTCCTAAGTAGCACCCTCTTCATCTTTTTTTTAGTATCTTTTTATAATTAATTAATTACAATAATTGTAATTAATTATATCTCCCTCTTTTTTAACAATTAAATATAGTTGATTAAAAAATATTAAAATTTGATGTAAAATAAAAATTTAATAAATTTTTATTTCAATATCAATGGTAATAGTAATGGTAGTCATTTATTAGTTTTAACCAACCATCATAATTATAATGATTATATTTATTCTCATTTTCACTATATTTATTCTTATTCTTATTACTATTACTCAATTTAAACTAAGCGCTTAGACTTTTGAGATAAGGAGGAATTTATATCCATATCTTGCAGATCAAGCCTTAGCAATGACCTTAATCATAGGTTTGTAGTAGATTCGGGCATAATTCTTGGCAGGCTCGAATTTTAACAAAAACCTGAGTTTATAAAAACCATGAAACACACTAGACTGGGGAGTTTGAAGTCCCAAGAGTGAGGACTAAGGAAGTTGGTTGTAGCTCGGCCTAATAATACACCGATCCGCCATGCAATGAAATGAAATAATCTAATGCCTACCTTGACAGGTTATCTTATCCTGTTAGGTAGCATTCAAGAGGACCACTAAAGGTTCATGTCATTGATGTGTTGGACCATTTTGTCCTATCTCATAAAGTTAGATAACTATTAATTGCATTTTTTGTTTTTTTAATAACTTATTGGTTAAGTTATGTAATTTGATCCAGATAAAGATAATAAAATGACCTAATAAATGATCTAAATCAACAGATCAAAGTTTGGGAAGAAATTGGATCCCAATCAGTATGGACCAGACCCATATCGGGCCTGTGATGGGGAAACCCGATATGGAAGCTATATATAAAAGTTAAGGTCTCCTGCAGTTACTGATATCAATCGTAAGCATAAGGATTCTCTGACTCGTTAAAAGAGATTAAGTTTTGAGAAAACTGTAGAAAGACCTTACCTGGTTCCCGGAAAGCAATTCTTGCGAAGGCGGCAGTGGAATCGCACTTGTTTTGGCTTCGGAAAGCTCGTTTGAAGTTATGGAGATCGAAATCAGGTATTTTCCTCATTTCTTCATTTATTGTCCTTTCACGTTTGATCTGGGATACGCAACTAAGGTATCGTTATCTATTACACATGGTATTAGAGTGGTGACGTGATCGAGTGGTTAAAAATGAAGATTTTTAGATTTTATCTCTATAAGATTTTCGGAGATTTAACTTTTGTTTCCTGGCTTTTTCTTGCTTTTTATTGCATGAAAGTAGTATACATATGTTTAGCCTTGATAAACGGGGTGAAATCGAGCCCGAGAGCGAGAAAAATCGACCTGAAACTTGGCAAAAATCACCATTTTCCAGTGAAGGAGCATCTCATTGTCGGGTGGGTGTATCACAGTGGGGGTGGGTGTATCATAGTGGGGCGGCGAGCGCGATGCGTCAGGCTAGCTCGTGTGACCGGATGCGTGTCTGGCACGTGCGACATACGCACCATTGTTGGTGGGTGCGTTTGCATATCGTCGCCCATGCGCAACAGACGCCAGATGAGTCCTTCGCACGTTTGACGCGATAGCGTGCTCAACACGCACCCTTCGCAAGACTCGCAACTGACGTCAGCCACTGACGCGTCAACTAATGTCATGTTGACGTTAGTCGTATGAAATTGCTATAGTGATTAAAAAAATAAAAAAAATTCAAATTTCCCATAAGGGTGCCCTTAGGTGTTTTGGGTCAATTTTCGGGTTCGAGAAATTTATAAAGTGAGCATTTCCATTTTTTTGAATTATTACATTAGTAATAAATTAAATTTTAACTCCAGGAAAAGGAATTAAGGTGTTCTGAATTCGATTTCAAATGAATTTTCATGTTTCAAACATCACATGAGGGAGATATTTCAAGTTTTTGTGTCTTGGGTCTCATGTTCAGTGTTCAAGATCGCATGATAGTTACTTGGAAATGGTATTAAAACATTATAAAGCCATTTTTAGTGAATTTTTGTGCAACGAACTTGCCATAAGCGAGATACATAAGGTTCCCGTGTCTCGGTCATCGGTTCAGTGTCCAGTGATGCACAATAGTTGCTCTTTGAGATTTTTCCTTTGTGAAAGTCTCAAATGAAGTTTTCAGAGAATATCTTCAGCATGATTGTATGATAATGAGACAGTGTATTCAAATTTTTGTATTTATTGAAGTTACATTATCAGATACCATATGCCCATAAAGAATGTGAGAATAACATAAAGATGTATCCCTTGTGTTTGTGGACTTTTTGGGTGCTGATGAGGATGTAGTTACTAAAGTAGCCTTTTAAGTCAGTATTATGAATTGTTCGACTTGTATATTGGGGGATGCCTTTGATTTTATATTTGGTTATTCTGCCCAAAGGTGTTGGCCTTACATAACATTTTGAGATGTGCATAAAGACATTAAATGGAGGAAAGTTGTTGCTCAAGTGATCTATTCGCCTAAAGGTGGTAGTGTCATGAGAGTTGATGGTTTATACTGTGATCATTTTTATGTGAAAGTCTAATTGCATATATTATGTATTCAACCTAAAGATGTTTCATAATATGTGTGACTAGAATTTCAGTAAAGATACTATTTAATGGCTTTGAGTATCGCTGTTGTCCTACATTTGTGCTGATCTAATTAATGTTATTTTACAGTCACCTTTTCGATCAACAAAATCAATGTCACCATTGAAACCCTGCCAGATTCAATACAAAGAAGTATGCGGAGGATGTATTGAATGCTATGGAGATAGCTGAGGTTAACATGGCCATACGGACGGATAGGCCATCTCCACCTACATCTATGAACTCCGGAGTTCATAAAGCAGCCAATGAAGCTTGGGATCGGTCTAACAAATTATGTGTTATGACCATTAAGAGATCCATACCTGACCATCTGCTTAGTGGACTTATGTACACAGACATAGGGAAGGAGTTTCTGGGTAATGTCTCCCAGAGGTACATAGTCTTACCTAATGTTGAGACAAATGCCTTGATGAAAGAATTATTCTCCATAAGGTATAAAGGAGAAGGTGGAGTAATGGAGTACATATCAAGAATGATTCATCTTCTCAGTAGACTGAAGATGCTAAACATTCCTTTTCCTGATGTCTTCATTGTTGACCAGACTCTGAGCACACTCGCTCCAGAGTTTAGTAATCTGGTGATGACATATTACTTACTGGATGAGGAATGGGACTTCAACACTTTGATAGCCCATTGCGTTGTTAAGGAGGAGAAACTCAAGTTTGCTACTCCTACAGCCCTCGAAGCAATTAAAGGGAAGGTAAAGATGAAGCCCGCTAAGTTCAAAGGTAGAAAGTTCAAATCTTCTTCACATGCTGATGTATGTCAAACCAGTGCTGGTAAAGGTCCACATGACATAAAGAAGCCAGCAGTATAAGGTCTAAAAGGAAATACTGTGACCATCAGGTAACTCCTTGGCTTATTAATGTATAAATCTAATTTGCAATAGTTGCATTAAGTATTTGGTGGCTATGTAGTGGAGCATCTGATCAAGGTGCTTCCACGATGCAGTGGTTTATATCCAGAATAAAGTCAAATTAAAGGAAAGGAGGAACTAATGGTTCACAACAATAAAGAAGTAGAAGTAATATCGATGGGGAATGTATTTACGGAACCTTGTTGCAAGGTTCATTTGGGTTTTACATGACACATTTTATGTATGATCCTTTGATCAATTTGGAACAAAGAGAGTTAATGTTTTGTATTTAATGCTTTTATTGTACAGTTGTTGTTTAATGCAAAACATAATAATACAACTTTCTTATCATATGGTTTGTGTAGAATGTGTCTTACCCCAAATTAGATATATGCTTCTTCGTATCTTGCTAAACAAGTTATGAAATTAAGAACCTAGATGAATGAGAAGTCATACATGGTGTGGTAAAAAATTTTAAGCCACATTTCCAGAGCTAGGGTTAAGAGATTAATCAAAGAAAGCATTTCTCAATTATAGATTATGATGATCTGGGAACATGTGCTGATTGTTGCAGGGGTAAGTTGACTAATAAGGATATTGAGGTCAACTCATGCTTTTGATTTGTTGAGTCTGATACATAAAGATATCGGTGGACCTTATACAGTTGCATTTCGCAATTCTAAATGTATTATGACATTTGTTGATGATTATTCCCATTACAATTATGTGTTCTTGCTTAATGACTGAAAGCTGATAATCAATTGGAAAAATTCATCAAGATAGTCAGATTTAACCATGGAGGAGATTATCATAGCAAATGATAGGCGTCGAAACTACCAATAATAATCCTACTTTCCTAAACAAATAAATTGTAATAGCAGCAAGTAAGGTCGATTCCACAGAGATTGGGATGGAATTTTAATTCTTTCTTAACAAATAACCAAAAGTAAATGAAGGGGATTTATGTTGTAGAAAATTAATTTCGTGAAAAATATGAAGGCAATGACGAAAGTAAAGGGAAGAAATCAATATTGAAGGATCTCAGACAAAGGTATAATTTCCTATCTTAATTCAACATTTGATCATAGATGCAAAAGTACAATCTAACATTTACCAACAAACCGGTTAAAGTTATCGAAGATGCTTCAGACAACCAATCTTTCCTTAAATTTTAAACCAATTAAGAGATGCTCGTTAATTAGCCCTAACCAATGAATAACCACAAGAGATGCTCCTACGATTTAACTCACTGATTGCATTACGAATTAGAAAGATTTGATTCTAACTAACCTACACAAGACGCTTGGTCGATTTAAGTTAGATTATATTATTTCCTAGAATGAGGAAAGTGCCTGATCACACCTATTCACTCTAATGTGCCACTGATTATAAATCAAAAGACAAATTACGGATTTATTGAACTTGTATAGCGATATGCAATCCTCAAATTAACACAACGGTACCAAGCTGCATAAACATAAGAATCGTGCAAATCATGAATTTGCAGATGTATAGATGATGGAAATTAAAAAATTAATAAACTTAATTAGATCTCACAAATGATTGAATTGAAACTTTGATTATCCTTTAACTGAGAAAGAAGAATCAGCTACTCATGTCCATAAAGAAAGTGCAGGAGAATAAAACGAAAACAAAAACAAAAACCAGCACCCCCCATCCTTCCTTTCCTTTCCCAATAAATAGTACGTTTTTAAAAGAAATCTTAGAAAGGTTAGGAAACCTAACAGTTAAAGGATTTAAATCCAGAGAATCACAATCCTTTTCTAATCTTTAGAAAATCGCTTCTCTAATGATAATCTCGAATTAACTCTGCTCCCAGTCAATAAACCCACTAATCTTACCTTCAAGAAGTGGACTGAAACTCTAACTCTGCTGCCTGGTGTCTTGCTCTAACTCCAAAGTAAACGTAAAAGAAGTGGTGGCTTTGAATGCCTAAAGATCTAACCCATATAGCTGATGTCGTAAACTGAAATGTTAATGGATTAAAGCAGCGTCGTGTCACTTAAACCACTAAGGTCACTGCACTGCTGTATTGCTTTTAAGCAATGAACCAAGAGGCAGTTGTCATCCACTTGATATGCAGATCAGAAGCAAGTTAAATGGGCAAACATAAAACGCACAGTATAGAGGGAGGCACTTAATAAATCACGTGAGGCACATGTCAAGGGTAAGACTCAGTCAATAAGCATCTGTATACATCATCATCTTCTTTAGATATAAAAGACAAGGCAAAAAAGCAGTAGACTACTCGACAATAATGAACTAAATCCAGGAACATTTATGTCAAGATTCACACCACAAAGCAAATAAATGTATGCAAAATATATGCACTATCAATACATGGAAGACATCATGAATCTTTTCCAGATCTTATGGCAATGCTAATCTGTAGGTTACTGGTCCCATAGGCTCAATGATCTAATGGACCAATGAATCTAGGGCTTAACTTACCCTTTTTACCAAATCGAAACACTTTCTTCCATAGTGAAGCTTTCAAGAAAACCTTGTCACCTATAGCATATTCAATGTCCTTTCTCTTCAAATCTACATATGATTTTTGGCAACAAGAAGTGGCTTTCAACCTTTCCTTTATAATCTTCACTTTATCTTTGGTTTCTTTTATCAATTCTGGACCCACGTTCTTGCTTTCACTAAGTTCAATCCAATTTAAGGGTGTTTTGCACTTTCTTCCATAAAAAGCCTCATATGATGCCATCTGTATGATTTCTTGATAATTTTTATTGTATGCAAATTCAATCAATGGGAGGTGTTCATCCCAATTTCCTTTAAAATCAATAACACTTTAACACCTGAATCACTCTTTTTGATTGCCCATCTGTTTGAGGATGAAAATTTGTACTAAAATTTAGCTTAGTACCTAAGGCCTTATGTAATTTCTTACAAAATCTTGAGGTGAATCTTAGATCTCAGTCTGATATGATGGAACATGGTACTCCAGGTAACCGCAATATCTCACTAATGTATAAGTTTGCATACTTTGGGAATTGATAATAAGTTCTGACAAGCAATAAGTGAGTTGACTTGGTGAATCTATCGACAATTACCCATACAACATTATGCTTCTTCCTAGTTTGAGGCAAACCAAACACAAAATTTATCGTGATTCAATCTCATTTCCATTCAAGTATTGCTATTTGTTGAAGTAAACCTAATCGAACTTGTTGTTATGCTTTTACTTATGTGCATGTAAGACACTTGGTAACATAATCTGTAATGCCTCTCTTCATACCTGACCACTAATAATGTGTCTTCAACTCTTGGTTCATTGTAGTAATTCTGAAGTGCAAAACATATGAACTATTATGGATTTCCTTTATGATGTTCATTTTTAGCTCATCATCATTAGGGACACAGATTCTATCTTTGTAATACAAGTAGCCATCCTCTTTGATTGCATATTTTCTATCCTTACCCTCTTGAGTTTGTTTAAGAATGGCAACTAGCTTTTCATCTTGTTTTTGTTCTTCCTTGACTTGCTTTAATAAGTTTGGATTGAGCCTCAACTTAGATATAATGGCTTCATCATTGGGTACAGATAATTTAACATTCACTGCTCTTAAAGTTGACAATGATTTTCTGCTAAAAGCATCGGCTATTACATTTTCTTTGTCTAGATAACAGTCAATGATGTAATCATAATCTTTAATCAACTCTATCCATCATTTTCACCTTAAGTTGAATTCTTTTTGTGTGAAGGCAAACATTTAAAATTTTTGTTATTTATGTAAATATAACATTTCTCTCTATATAAGTAATGCTCAGAATCTTCAAAGGAAAGACTATGGATGCTAACTCTAAATCATGGGTCGGGTAGTTCCTTTCATGAGGCTTAAGTTGCCTAGAAGCATAAGCAACTACCTTTCCCTCTTATATAAGTACACATCTAAGCCCGTTATGTGAGGCATCACTATAGATCACGAAGTCTCTACCAAGTACAGGTAGTGTAAGAACAGGTGCTTCATTTAATATGGCTTTTAGCTTCTTAAAGCTTTCCTAACAGTTATCACTTCACACGAATTTTTCATTCTTTTGAAATAACTTGGTCAAAGGTGCTGCGAGTATGGAGAATACCTTAACAAATCTTCTATAGTATCTAGCCAAACATAAGAAACTTCTAATCTCTATAGGCATTCCTAAGTGGCTTCCATTCTAGAATGGTTTCTATCTTCTTGGGATTAACTCTAATCCCATATGTTGATATGATATGACTAAGGGAAGAAACTTCATCAAGCCAAAATTCACATTTATTGAACTTGGCATAAAGTTGTTTATTCTTTAAAGTCTGCAAAATAATTTATTAGATGCTCATTATGCTCCTCTTGGTTCTTATAATAAACCATATCATCAATGAAGACTAGCATAAACTGATCTAAGTAAGGATGGAAATACGATTCATGAGATCCATAAAGGTTGTCGGAGCATTCTGAGTCCAAAAGGTATCACTAAAAATTTATAATGCCTATATCTTGTTCTAAAAGTCGTCTTAGGGACTTTTGTTTCCTTTACTCTCAACTAGTAATACCCTAATTTCAAATCAATCTTATAGAAAACACCTGCACCTTTAAGCTGATAAAAAAGGTCATTTATTCTAGGTAGTGGATATTTATTCATCACAGTCACTTTATTCAGTTATCTGTAATTCACACAGAGCCTAAAAACCCATTTTTCTTCTTGAAAATAACACAGGTGTACCCCAAGGAGACACACTAGGGCGTATAAAACCCTTCTTAAGAAGTTCTTGCAGATGGATTTTCAATTCTATAAGTAATGTGGGTGCCATCCGATATGGTGCAATGGATACTAGTGCTATACTAGGTATCATATCAATAAAAAATTCAACTTCTCTTTCTATTGGTAACCTTGGCAACTCCTCAGGAAGTACATCCTAGAAGTCACATACAGTTTGTATATCTTGAATTTTAGGATAACTCTTTCTAGCTTGAATAACACAAGCTAAATAGGCTACAAACCTTTCTAATAAGCCTTTTTGCTACCATCGTTGATACAACATTGGAGAGAAATTTTGACCTTTTGCCAATAACTATAATCTCATCAATATCAACTATTTTGAAAGTGATTCTTTTAATATGACAATCTACCATTGCATGATGTCTAAATAGTCAGTCCAACCAAGGATCACATCAAATTCACAGGAAGGTAGTTCAATCAAATCACCAGGAAATTCATAAACTTGTATTCTTAAGGGACAATTCTTGTAGACACTATTTACCACCACACTATGACCCAAAGGATTTGTAACTAGAATATCATGTTCAAGAGCGTCATCATGTAACCCCATGTTTTCAGGCAATGGCATACAATATAAGAGTGTGTAGATCCTAGGTCTATCAATGCTTGAATACTAATGTCACAGATAGTAAAAGTATTTGCAATCATATATGGAGCATCCTAGTTATCACGAGCTCACATATCATATACACGAGCCAAAGTATGGGTATTAGGTCCATCAACTGTCTATTATGTAGCCCTTTGACCACTAGCACCAAAACTAGCTCCAGCGCTTCTACCTCTGCCCCTCAGAGTCCTATACTATAAAAACATTATATTTGATCCCCAAATTGAAGGATCATAGGTTCAAACATAACATTTAACAATAGGGTTTAATTAAAATTTGACAAACTAGCATTTTCATTATTTTATATGGGTCTCATATTGTCCAACTAACAATATGGGCCCACAAATAATCATATGCTCGATTAATTTCTTTATCAAATTTCCGCTAAATTCTCATAGGACATGTACACCCTCTATTAAAATGCAAATGAAAGTGTTGGGGTAATAACTATTAACTATAAAACTTCTATCCTTAAGCATCTAACTATATAAGGATGTAAGTGAAGATATAAAAGGTTAAACATATAACAGTTAGGCATTTGTAGCTTGTAATAAGAAGGAATGAAAAGCTTGACACCCTAATCAAAGGAACCATTATAGTTGGGGGGATTATCCCATACATTCACAAGTAACTCATTAACAATCTCTAAAAGTAGTGTTTTAAATGTCAATTTTTCCATTTGTTTCATTTGTACCTTGGATTAATGAAAATTGTAAGAAAGAACTTAACATGTTTGAACTCATATTCTAGTAATCACCAATCAACGATATAATATGAATTAATTAAAAATATAATATGAATTTTTTCCATCTAAAGGTGATAATCATTTTTTCACATCAAGTCATTCATAGTAGTTATATCAACTATATTAAACTATTGAGTAATTCCTTTTAACAACTATATTTAAATAGTGAAGGTATGCACTTTGTTTCCTAAGAACTGTAATAATTATTATGACTTACATTAAAGATGTTTATTATTGTTGATTGTAAGAATGTGTATCCCTAGAGAAAGATGAATAAGGATAGTTATTCAATCAACACCACTGACTTTCATAAGAGAAATAAAGATAAGTGAAGATTTTCATAGAGATAGAGACGAACAATTAACACTAACAATGACAAATAGATCTAGATATAGAGAGAAAGCACTAAACAAGGAGAGATGAAGATGGGAAAATGATAAAAAGATAAAATAAGTAAAATTGGAAATGATTTAGGGATTAGAACAATCCTTTAGTCCAGTTGGGCATATGGATAAGATTAATTGTCCTATGTTGCCAATTGGAATGCTTAACTAACAATGTGAGATCTATAAAAAGTAATAAAAATATCAACATGTCAAAATTTTATAGAATATAGATACAATTCTAAGGTTACTTCAATTTAGAGTTTAAACATAACATTTTTATAATGTTATCTTTTTAAATATTAACAGACATTTAGGTGTAAGTTAAACAGAAAAATCATAAGTTAGACCCTAATATTTCACTACAATATAAGTTAATCCTTAACATTTTAAAGCGTTCAAAAAATAAATAATAATATTTACAAAACATTAAAAATAAACCCTAAATGGATAAAAAATTAGACGGAGTTAAGTCTCTATTTATTATATATTGTCTCAGTATTGATGCATTACATTTTTATATTTTTAATTTAACACATGGGCCTTACTATATCATATGGCATCCATATGGTATAGTAGGAACCATGTGTTAGACTAACATTATTTTTATTTTTATTTTTAATTCGTAATTAAAACTTATAAACTAA
>JAOTAZ010000190.1:27289-44604 GCA_025629785.1 Erythroxylum oxycarpum | reverse complement strand
TTAAATTCACTTAATCTATGTCATACAAATCCTACTAACCTTGACATAAATAATTAGCTCCAAAAATTAATCCATCATACCTGATAATTTACTTCAATCATGTTTAAGTAAAATCTGACTGAAACAGTTCATCATTGAAAACCTCAATAATAAATCGAAATTTCGCTTAATGCATCAAGAAAAGGTCCGGGGTCCAACAAAATCGATTTCAAATTAATATGAAAGCTATACATTCTTTGGAGGGATAAAGAATTGTGTTAGGAATCTATTGGTTCAAAAATCACCTCATTTGGAGGTTGGATTAGCAGGTTATGACCAAAAGAATAGAACATGTTTAGGTTAAATGTTCCACAAGGGTATAAGGATTAGATGGAGTACGCTCAATACATTTAAGCAAACTGATCAGACAAAGGAGACAGACATATCCAAGCCAGACGTAGATGAAGCACACGTGTTAGAGTGAGATGCAGTCCATGCGTCGAAGCCAAATGCAGACGAATGTGTCTAAGCTAGATGTAGACGAAGGACACGTGTCAAGACCAAACACAGTCTACGCGTCAAAGCAAGAAGTGGACGGAGCAGGCAGATGTGTCTTAGCCAGGTGTAGACAAAGGACACGCGTCGAAACAAGATGCAGACGAACAAAGGACATACGTCTTAGCCAGACGCAGACAAAGGACGTGTTGAAACAAGAGACATGCCATGCGTTGAAGTGAGACGCTAGCAGACAAAGGACATGCGTCTAAGCAAGACGCAGTTGGACAAAGAACACGCGTCATAGTGAGACGCAAGTGAAAAAAGGACAAGCATCTAAGCTAGACGCAATCGGACAAAGGACACGCATCACAGCGAGACACAAGGGATGAAAGACGTACGTCTAAGTTAGACGGAGTCAAACAAAGGACATGCATCATAGTGAGAAGCAAGCAAACTAAGGACATGCGTCTAAGTTAGATGCAGTCGAACGAAGGACATGCGTCACAGCGAGACGCTAGCAGACGAAGGGTTTAAGTCAAATCTGAGCTTTGCCTCAAGCAGATGGATTTTCAAATGAAGGATTCATCCAAGCTGAATCAGATGATAATTCAGTCAAGGCTAAATCAATCTATGATTAACTTAAAGCTAAACATTGACTCAGACTGAGCTTTAACTTAAACGTAGGGATTCCTACTGGGTGTTTCTCAAACCATCTAACATTTTAAAACACTAATTACACTCTCCAAAGCTTACCCACTTATATAGATCATATCTCTTAACTCCTATGTCTAATAATTTCATATATATAGCATTGGAAAGCTAGAAAGGTAAACTAAAACTTCCCAAAAGAGAACTTATCAAATCTAGCCTAAGTGATTACAGTTTTTCCCCAAAAGTCCGAACCAATTTTCTTACCCCTATGCCAACTTGAAAAATGCTATTCACAGACTTTGAGAGTCGTAAGAGGAACACAATCATATTTCATTAGCTTTAAAAGATAAAAGTTTTATAAATTTTTAAAGGGCATTTCGAGCAACATTACAACACATTCGAAAATTACATAGTTTACAAAAAATATAATTTCTGAAATTTCAACTAAATTCTTGTTTTACAAAAACTAGCTTCAAATACAAAATAATCACAAACGGAGTGAGGCCTTGACTCTTGACTACTCGATCTCTTGCTCATCACTTGAATTGGTGGATGAGAATGGGGATAAGCTTAAAGCTCATGGGTAACAAGCAAAACCATTGAAAATAATCATTTCCATTTTAAACATTCACATTAATGCAAAATCATGCATGTTCCACTCTTGTCACATATCATAAGAACATAGGCACATAAAAATTATTTGGGTAGATCCATAAACATTACAAACTACACAATTCCATATAATGTCCTGTGTAGTCGTAAACTTGAGGGAGTCCATTAAGGAGCTTCGCGCCGCAAGCGGGCAGGCGGGACTAGCGGGTAGGCAGGATAAACCTTTAACTCGGTCAACGTGGGGTTTGGTGTAGTCCATTCAAGAATGTCAACGTGCACGTTGACATTCTTAAATGGACTACACAAACCCATATAACATGTAATTTATGAACTGAAAACAGTTTTCCTGATAGCATATTTTTGGAAACTTGATTTCATAAACTTGCTATTCTTTCAAAAACCATTTTCATCTTTCCTTTCATAAATCATAAAACAATACATATACTCAACATGTAGCACATTTTCAAAGCATTCAAAGACCAATAACTGCACATGTAAAAGTAGTTGAAATCATTTATTTCCATTTCTTAAAAGAGAAATTTATGGCTTCTTAGTCAATTATAAAAATGTAACCCACCTTGAATTCCTTGCTTATATATTGCTCAAATGTGCCTCTTCTCTTACTCCTTTTGTCCTTCTTGATTCCCTTTTTCATAGACAAAAATCCCAACTTCAATAGGGTTGCAAAAATTGAAAACCCACAAGCGTAGTCAATTAAAATTGTTTATAGAAAACATAAACCCATGTATTTTCCTATGTTTTATGTACCAAACCCTTCCACAAATCCAAATGATTAAGTAAAACCTTACCTTTAATCTTCACCTAATGAAGAGATTATTTTCTTAAAAGAAAGCTCTTACCTTCTTCTAACTTTTTTCCTTTCTTGTTCAACCCTAAAATCTCACGAGAAAGCTTAGGAAAATGAAAACCTAGGTTAACTCTCGTCTTTTCTCTCCAACCTCCGAAAACTCACTTCCTCTTTCTTTCTTATTTTTTTTTCTTCTTCTCTCTTCTTTCACTCTTCACTCATGTATTTCTCTTCTCAAATGCAAGACAACAATTCCTTCTTCCCAATTTTTCCTTCCTTATAAGCATATGTCTTACTAAACATAAGTGATCTTCCAAAACTAACCTTGACCTAGTAATTAACTCCCAAAATTTACCCATCATGACCTCACAATTCATTTTAAATCACACTTAATTAAAGAAAAGAAAAAAGTTTTGGGGGATAACATTTGTGATGAATGTCCCTCAATTACTTACCTCTATCACATTCTCAACTTGCTACTAGCTCTATCCATAACCCAAAGGTTAGCAGAATAGTTATTTGATTAAGATATACATTTTTTCACATTTGATTGCCTACCTTATTTCTTTAGTTAATCATCCTTATGAAATGATACTAATAATGTTACTTATTGAATCGACCTATGATTAAAAACGTATGTAACAAATGTCCTAAGGTGAGCAAACTAATGTCAAATCCCAATTAACATGCATATTTAACTAAAGATACCTATAACGCAAATTATATAAGCTCAAAACTCTTTACAGCTTAGAAGACTATGTTCAAAGCTAAGCTAATTCAATTAAGTCCTAGCCATTGACACATTCACATAATTCACATCATGAAATCCTAAGTAAAAACTAAGATACAATATGCAAATTTCACACTCACAGTAAAAACAATACAATGCACACCTACCCACACTTGGACAGTACATTCTCCTCAATGTGAGAAGAAAAAACTGTTGGAGTTATGTAAATATAGTGCCCTTAAAAGCAAGTGTATTTACAAGTAACTTAATCTTTTTTCTGTTACAATTTTTAATGAAAATATTTATTATTAATAAAACAAAAAACTTTTGTTTTAATGAGCATTATATATCCAGCCATAAGGTATCGAGATTCTTTTGAAAGTAATATAAATATACATAGAGATGTATGGGAAACATATATATAGTATAAGAATCTAAAATAATGGATTCATAGTTGAATAATCAAGTTGATCGCTTGATTATGGTTTAGACTGTAGTGTTGCGATTTATCTCCATATAAGTAAAGGAGTTTACTTCATAGGAATGATGAGTTTTATATCATGATAATAGTATCGATAATGGCACTATTAAATGAATCTGGAATCAAGTGTGTTTTCAAGAATAAAGTAGGCCATTACTTTAGTCTTAAAACATACATTTTAGTATGTGCTTATTATGGACCACAATCCTGATGAGTGGTGAACTCATATGTGTTTCATTATAATTTTTGATATGATCAGAATGAAATTTTATAGAGTATTAATCCAGTGTCTACAAGTTGGAATTATTAATTGAAACATCTAGCAAGGAACATCCACTTAAATAAAGAGTTTGTAGTGATATCATCACTTCTAGATGTTTTATAGAGATTGGTGATTAAATGTTTTATAGAGATTGGTGATTAAACTGGCGCCGAGAGTTTGATGGACTAGCTACTCATCAAATCTTAACACCAAGCTTAGATCTTGTGTGTTAATCACCATATAGAGTAAAATGGGAGATTTAAAAGGAAAAAGCAACATAAGGGCAAAAGGGTAATTTTACCTTTTGTTGTGCAAATGGCTATAATAAGGTTTATAATAGGGTTTGCAATTAGACATATTATTTGATATATGTGTTCTCATAATATTTAGTAATTTAAGAGTTCAGCTAATTGTCTTTAGTGTAATGAAATTTAGTTAATAAGCTCGAATTAATTCTAATGAGATTAAATTAATTTTGGGCTTATTGGAGGTTTTAAAGTTAATAAGCTCGAATTAAGTCTAATAAGATTCCCGACTTGGCTTCAAGGAAGGTTATCAAGCAATGTAAGAAATATAAATGGAGGTTTTAAAGCCCATGATTGAATGTTGAGCTTGCACTAATCGATGGTTAATTAGAAGCCCAAATGAACATTTAGAAATAGGCCTGACTTTGTTTTAATTTAATTAATTAGATTAATTATATTAAAACAAAATTCTTAAAAAAATTAAAGGGAATTTCAGTTTTTAATGCTGCACATTTAGCATTGAATTGCTAAATAAAGATGGTATTTATCATGCATTATCATCATTAAATGGACTAATGATCTTACCATTAAATGGTTTAATGGTTGTCTTTTAATGATGGCATGTAATGTAACCTTTTTAGAATTGATTTAATTAAAGATGAAAGAGGTGTATTTGATGGATGATCTTCCTTCTTTCATCACTAAAAACTTAGGTTATTGGTCTTTTCATATAGCCATCTTAAAACAAATGAGAAGAGTCTAATTTAATGGCTTCTTTATTTTTGATTAAAGAAAGGTGTGATGCATTGGATGCTCTTCTCTTCTTTCTTTTCATGCATAACCAAAATTGACAAGGTGAAAGAGAGGTGTTCTTGCATTTTTGGACTCTCTACTTTCTTGCATGAGTGTGCTTAAATTGCATGAGAAGTGTCTCATTTTTTGCTTCTTTCTTCTAAGAAAAATCTCCTCTAAAGTTTTCTTCTCCTTTCCCACCAAAGGATCTTATTAACCATATTGTCCAAAAAGAACAAGTGGTAGATCAAATTGGTAGACAATACAATATCAAGAAGAGGAAACAATAACAAGAGGAAGAGGATACATCACTTTGGAGAGGATATACTACCAAGGATAGGATAGCACAATGAGGAGTTAAAGCTGTAGCGAAGGAGTCGGTAATATAATCTCCAACTTGTTCTTATGATAATTATTTTCCATATACCTTATCGTGTATGGTGGCTTGTTGATTTTGTTATCTTGCTTCTGCTGTGCTATGATTTCTAAAAAGGTTTTGAAATCTACCGTTTAAGCAAATCTTGCATGTTTTCTTTTCCAATCTAATAAAAACAACATGTATGGGTGGAATAAAACAAAATGACATGACAAACATAAAAAGAAAAGGAAAAGAGAAAGGTTAGATCATAAAACCATCATGGCGGTTGAGGTGGTGAGGAAATTTAGAGATACTTCCGGCGATGGAGTTCTAGCAATTCACTCCTTAAAAAATAAAAATAATAAAATACTATCAAAATAAAAATAAAAATAAAATTATCCTAATTCTTGTGTTACCTCACAAGTAGCAGTTAATTAACGTCATTAGCTGGATGTTCTCTTCCTTTCATACTTAACCTGGGTCAGTTATAAGTGGTGTGGTTCCACCTGTGTAGCCCAATTTCAATTTCTTAGCTTATAAATAAGTTATAAATTATAAGATATTCAAGAAGACAATATTGATAAAATTAAGAAAACCAATTAAGTTCAATAATGTCCTTTTGATTAAAAAATAGTCAATAAAATAGGGAATAATAAAACTCCTTAAATTTTCTATTGAATCCAACAATTCGTCCTATAAGAGGGTAAGTTATTCTTGTTCTTCCTTCATCACCCCTGTCTCCTCTTCTTCTTTCGCTTTATGAATAGAGACTTTTGTATCTTCTTCAACCTCTATGTCTTGTATCATTTGTTCTTTGTTCTCTTCTTCTTCAGCTTTTTGAACAGAGACTTATATTTTTAAAACTCAATTTCTGTTGTTATCTGCTTTTCTTCCTCTCGCTCCTTTAAAGATTCAACTTCATCAGTTCTCATGAATGAGCCACCCTCCTTCAGATTCTTTAATATCTTATTCATGTTAAATTTCACTTGTTGATTACCAATTAGAAGGATGAGGTTGTCTTCATGGACATCTACCAAAGCTTTTCCAGTGTTTAAAATTGGTATACCAAAAACTAGTGGACAAATTTGATCCTCTTCAAAGTTTGGCATTACAAAATCTATAGGAAATATAAACTTGTCCACTTTCATAGGAACATCCTCCACTAAGCCTAACGGTTTCTTTATTGATTGGTCTACCAAATGAATATGAATACATGTTGGCTTCACATCTTTTAGCCTAGTTTCCTAAAAATTGACAAAGGTATAAGGTTTATATTTGCGCCTAAGTCGTACAAACATTTCAAAATCTCTAAATTACCAACTACATAGGGTATCATAAATCTCCTTGGATTTTTTAACTTTGAGAGAATATGGTTGGTAATTAAGGAGTAGGAGGTTTCCATCATGGCTACCATTTGATTTTTATCCCAAGTTCATTTGACAAATAATATGTCTTTAAGGAACTTCAAGTATTTGGACCTACATGCTCAAGTTACCATGAATGTCTCTAATCAATTCACTCTCTAATTATGAATATATAATCTTAAAAGTAATAGAAAAAAAGAAAATGTTTGTTTGTTTGTTTGATTTTGAAAACACCAAAGAAACACACATAAACAACAAACAAGCTTAAAGACGTGCATGAAAACAAAGATCCCTGCACCCACATTTAACACATTACATAGTCCCTAATGTAACATCAAATGTAAGAAATGGAGTATTTAACATAAGTAACAAATGCAAGAATGTAAATGAAAAGAAATGGACTTCCTTTGGGTTGCTTCCCAGGCCGCGCATTTGTTTTGAGTCATTAGTGTTGGATCGGAAATGAAAACATGCAATATTTATTTAATTGGTGGATTAATTTTTTTTTAGAAATCATAATGCAACGGAAGCATGATAACCAAATCAACATGTCAATCCATATATGATACTATGGATAATATTTAACATAAAGATAAGATGGTAGAAATATTACTGACTCCTTCCTACAAATTTCACTCCACGCTGTGCTATCCTCTCCTTCATCTTGTATCCAATCCTAGCTTTAGCCTTGCTTTTGAATCCTTTCCTTTGTCAATCTACCTTCTCCTTGTTGTTGTATCCTCAACTAATTTGATTTAACCCTTGTTCTTCTAGGACAACTAGGTTAACATAATCCTTTGATGGGAAAGAAGAAGAAAATTTTGGAGGAGAATTTTCTTAGAAGAAAAAAGACAAAGAATGAGACACTCTCATGTAATTTTCGAAATTCTTCATGCAAGATAGGAGAGAGAGTGATAAAAATGTAAGAACACCTTCTTTGTAACAGCCCAGACCACCCACTTGTAGATATTGTTCGCTTTGGGCCTCAGCCTTCATGGCTTTGGCCTTTCCCCTTCTGACCCGTAGGGAAGGGATTAAAATGCGTCTACAAGGGAGAGATTTCCACACCCTTATAAGGAGTGCTTAATTCTCCTTTCTAGTCGATATGGGATGGCAATGATCCTTCATCCTCCCCACTTAGGGGGCTAGACGTCCTTGCTGGCATATTGCTTAGGTACTGGCTCTGATACCAATTGTAACAGCCCATAGCATCCACCTGCAGATATTGTTCGCTTTGGGCCTCGGCCCTCACAGTTTTGCCTTTCTCTTTCCGACCCGTAGGGAAGGGATGAAAACGTGTCTACAAGGAAGAGGTTTCCAAACGCTTATAAGGAGTGCTTCGTTCTCCTCCCCGGTCGATATGGGATGGTAATGATCCTTCATGGGCTGTTACATTCTTACATCCTCACAATTTTGGTTAACATCAAAGGAAAGAAGAGTTTTTCATGCAGTGCATCACTTCTTCATTTAATCAATCATAAAGAATCCATTAAATGGGACTCTTCTCATTTGTCTTTAAGATGACTATATGAAAAGTCTATTAACCTAAATGTGACCTATCCATTTCGTTTTTGATGATGAAAGAAGGAAAAGGGTCCATCTAATGTACCTCTTTCGTCTTTAATCAAATGAATGCTAATAGGTTACAAGCTATCATTAAACGATAACCATTAAACCATTCAATGGTAAGATCATTACTCCATTTAATGATGATAATGCATGATAAATATCATCTTTAATTAACAATTCAATGCCAAATGTCCCGTTGCACATTCAGCCATAATGAAAAAATGAAATTGCACCTTACTTTATAAAAAATTTTGTTTTAATTTAATTAATCAAATTAAACCAAAGTCTAGCCCATTTCTAAATGTACATTTGGGCTTCTAATTAACCATTAATTAGCGCAATCCCAACATTCAATTATGGGCTTTAAAACCTACATTTATATTTCTTACTTTGCTTGATAACCTTCCTTGAAGCCAAGTAAGAAATCTTATTTGACTTAGTTAATTCAAGCTTCAATAAGCCTAGAATTAATTTAATCTCATTAAAATTAATTCTAGCTTATTAAATAAATGTCATTCCACTAAAGACAATTTGTTGAACTCTTGAATTACTAAATATTATGAGAACACATATTTTCATATCTAATTGCAAACCTTATTATGAACCTTATTATAGCCATCTGCACAACAAAGGGTAAAATTACCATTTTGCTCTTATGTTGGTTTTTCCTACTAGATCTCCCGTTTTACTCTATATGGTGATTAACACACATGATCTCATTCTGGTGTTAAGACTTGATGGGTAGCTAATCCATCAAACTACTGGCACCAGTTTAATCGTTAATCTCCATAAAACATCTAGAAGTGATTATATCACTATAAACTCTTTATTTGAGTGAATGTTTCTTGATACATGTATCAATTAATAATTCCAACATACGGACACCGGATTAATGCTATGTAAAAATTCATTCCGATCATATCAAGAATTATAATGAAACAGATATAATTTCACCACTCATCAAGTTTATGGTCCATAATAAGCGAATTCTTAACTTGTATGTTTTAAGATTAAAGTAAAAAACCCACTTTATTCTTAAAAACATACTTGATTCCAGATTTATTTAATAGTGCCATTATCGGTAGTTGACTACTATCATGATATGAAACTCATCATTCGCTTGAAGCAAACTATTTTGCTTACATGAAGATAAATCGCAATCCTGCAGTCTAAACCATAATCAAGCGACCAACTTAATTATTCAACTGTGAATCCATTATTTTAGATTCTTATAATATACATGTTTCCCATACATCTCTACATATATGTCTATTACTTACAAAAGATACTCGGTACCTTATGACTAGATATATAATGCTCATTAAAACCAAACTCTTTTATTTTATTAATAATAAATATTTTCATTACAAAACTGTAACTAAAGAAGATTAAGTTACATGTAAATACAATTGTTTTCCAGGGCACTATATTTACATAACTCCAATAATATTTGCTTAAGTATTTTTGTACATTAGTCCATGAGATCGACTACTTCCTTGATAAGTAAAAACATAACTTGTGCTAGCCTTTTTATATTCTATTAATATCCAGTATTAATATAACAATGACTAGGAACAATTTAGGGATAATAGATGAAAACAATATGAATTTCACAATTATAATCTTATTATAATTTTATTTGCAATTTATAATTATCCTATAAACTTCAAAACATGTACAAAATAGAGAATTCTACAAGATTCTATGTAGTGAGCACTTGCTTAAATCTTACAACTTACATCTGAATTATCATTATAATTAAGAAAATCTGCCTAAATACATTGTTGGATCTTTGATAAGACCTTAGCTCCTTTTACATGCCCAATAGCTCTAATGTTCCATAGTACATTACCGCCTTAAACAATGCAAGGAACTATATCAATTTTGTTAAAGAACTTAGTAATCCAATTAATCATTTCAACTAAATGAAAAATGTATTATGGCATAATCAGTAACCATTGCTACATTGGATCCTTTCCAATCTTGAATGATATTGTTCTTAAGTATACCTTAATTATAATTTACTTCTAAATTTATATCCTTATCATCTTGAGCTCAAATATCAACTCATATATAAAATAATGAATATCGTTAATATTTCATAGGTATCAGATATCTTAAATGCTAAACATCTTTAGTAGATTACTTAGAATAAGTGAACAACTTCCAATCTAAATAGGTGAACAACTTCTAATATATCTATATAGATCTAATTCCTTGAATTAAGCTATAACCTTTTCAAAGCCAATAAGATTTGTCCTCGGATAATTATATTTTCAACAATTGACAATTAGAATTATTGTTCTCTATAAGCAATATGTCTCCATATACTCCCATTGAAGAGAACAAGTATACTCCCACTAACCTTTATGTAGACATGTTAAATTCACAGTCATCTTAAAAGGAAATTATTTGAATTCATCATGAAAGTGAATCTTTCAATGTCTCATAGCTTTCAATTATACATCAAATGTATCATCCAAGGAACTAGTTTTAGTTGGATTTATTGTCATGAGATTTGAACCTTTCAAATTTCATCCTATTCCCACTACTTATCTTGAGAACCATTCTCCTATAAACATACCTTGAAACAAAAAATTTGTTCAATATGTCTATAAGATTATATTCAACCTTTTGGATAACCTTTTGTTGGAGTTATGTAAATATAGTGCCCTGGAAAGCAAGTGTATTTACATGTAACTTACTTTTCTTCCAGTTACAGTTTTGTAATGAAAATATTTATTATTAATGAAACAAAAGAGATTGGTTTTATTTTTGTGAGCATTATATATCTAGTCAAAAGGTACCAAGATTCTTTTGTAAGTAATTAATATACATATACATAGAGATGTATGGGAAACATGTATATTATTATAATCTAAATTAATTAATTCACAGTTGAATAATCAAGTTGGTTGCTTGATTATTGTTTAGACTGTAGTATTGCAATTTATCTCCATGTAAGTAAAGGAGTTTACTTCAAGGGGATGATGAGTTTCATATCATGATAGTAGTTGACTATCGATAATGGCACTATTAAATGAATCTGGAATCAAGTGTGTTTTCAAGAATAAAGTGGGTCGTTACTTTAATCTTAAAACATATAACTTAAGCATTCGCTTATTATGAACCACAATCTTGATGAGTGTCAAACTCGTAGGACTTTTGTTGTAATTTTTGATATGTTTGGAATGTATTTTTATAGAGTATTAATCCAGTTTCTGCATGTTGGAATTATTAATTGAAACATATATCAGGGAACATTCACTCAAATAAAGAGTTTATAATGATATTATCATTTCTGGATGTTTTAAGGAAATTTGGTGAATAAACTGTCACCAAGAGTTTGATAGACTAGCTACCCATCAATTCTTAATACCAAGATGAGATCTTGTGTGTTAATCACCATATAAAGTAAAACGGGAGACATAGAAGGAAAAACTAACATAAGGGCATAATGATAATTTTACCCTTTGTTGTGCAGATGGCTATAATAAGATTCTAAATAGGGTTTGCAATTGGGCATAAAATATGAGTTCTCATAATATTTAATAATTCAAGAGTTCAACTAATTGTCTTTAGTGGAATGACATTTAGTTTATAAGCTAGAATTAATTCTAATGAGATTAAATTAATTATAGGCTTATTGGAGCTTGAATTATCAAAGTCTAATAAGATTCCTCACTTGGCTTCAAAGAAGGTTATCAAGCTAAGTAAGAAATATAAATTGAGGTTTTAGAAGCCCATAATTGAATATTGGGCTTGCACTAATTAATGGTTAATTAGAAGCCCAAATGTTCATTCAGAAATGGGCTAGACTTTGGTTTAATTTAATTGATTAGATTAATTATATCAAAACAATTTTTTAAAGAAAGGAGTAGTAATTTCAGTTCTATTAGGGCTGAATGTGCAGCTGCACATTTGACATTAAATTGCTAAATAAAGATGGTCTTTATTATGATTTATTATCATTAAATGGAGTTATGAACTTACCATTAAATGGTTTAATGGTTATTTTTTAATGTTAGCATATAACCTATTAGCATTTATTGGATTAAAGAAGAAGGATGTGTATTGGATGGACCATCTTCTTTTCTCCATCTTCCAAAACCGAAATTGGCATATCAATATTAGGTGATTGGTATTTTCATATAGCTATCTTAAAATAAATGAGAAGAGTCTCATTTAATGGCTACTTTATGATTAATTAAAGAAAGAAGTGATACATTCGATGCTATTCTCTTCTTCCTTTCCATGCATAACCGAAATTGAGTGTGTAAGAAAGTGTTCTTGCATGGTTTGACTCTCTCTCTCCTTTCATGCATGAGTCAGCTGAAATTTGCATGAGAAGAGTCTCATTTCTTCTAAGAAAAATCTCCTCCAAACATTTCTTCTCCGTTCCCACCAAAGGATTTTGTTAGCCAAGTTGTCTTAGCAAAACAAAAAGTAAATCAAATTGGTTGAGGATACAACAACAAGGAGATGATAGATTGATAAAGGAAAGGATTCAAAAGCAAAGGCTTTTGATACAAGAAGAAGGAGAGGATAGCGCAGCGAGAAATTAAAGCTGTAGCAGAGGAGTCGGTAACAATCTTCACTACAAATAAGATTCCTAAAAAATTTTGAAATCTACCGATTCTCTAAATATGACATGCTTTCTTTTTCCGATCCAATAATGTGACAGTGGCAC
The DNA here is from genome assembly GCA_025629785.1 of Erythroxylum oxycarpum. Lineage (NCBI taxonomy): Eukaryota > Viridiplantae > Streptophyta > Magnoliopsida > Malpighiales > Erythroxylaceae > Erythroxylum > Erythroxylum oxycarpum. Next base: position 31,565 of record JAOTAZ010000190.1, on the reverse strand, counting down.
CCATCACTATTAGCTGAGTTCCAAGATAGTAGTGGCTCGAGTTGCTAAAAATATAAGAAGAGTCACCTAGGTAAAGAAAAAACAAACAAAACAAAATTCTTACAATTTTCTGGTTTTTATTAATATAAGATGAACATATGGGATTTTTAAACATTATTGTTACTTTTTAAGATTCCAAAATATTAAGACTTATTTAAGACATATTTTCATAATAGATTGAAACTTCAATTATTAAGAGCCTACATCAAATGAACTTTGTTAATAATTAGGTCCTATACTTACTGTCAAGTACTTAGTATAAGCCCAAATCTAATAGTGTTTGCTTATTTTTACTTATTTTGTCAATTATTAAGTAATTGCATGATGCAAAATATGAGAAAATCAATCATTAAAGGTAAGATAATAAATATAATTCCAATTTATGTAGGGCAAAACCCCTCAAACTCAAGTGCTATGTACAAGCCTACCAAACTTCAAGGCCTAAGTCAAACCTTAGGTGCCAAATTTTTAATCCCTATGCTTTACCTATTTCCACATTAAATTCAAAATTCATAGTCCTAAGTACTTAGTCAAAAAATCCTAGGTACTTTTTGGTCCTTCATTATTTTAATTTCAGGCCTTGATCTCTTTTTAATTTGAAGTCCTAAGACTCACTATAGATATTTCTTTTTAATTCTAGGCCCTAAGACATTCCTTAAATTACAAATCCTAAGACTCAATTCTAGGCATTTAATTTTAATTGCAATCTCTAAGAATTAGTTGTAGGGTCCTTTTTAATTTTTAAAACTTAATACAGAACTCTAGGCATTTTGTATTAAAGCTTTAAGATTTATTTTAGGGAAATTAATTTCATTTCAAATCATTAGACTTTCACTTTGAGCATTTTATCCATTTTAAATTATAAATACAATCCAAGCATTGGTATTCTTTTTAGGCAAAATAATTTCATTTCAACTCTTAGATTTTATTTACAATATATGATTAATAAGATATGCAATTCAATTGTTTAATAAAATGTGCCTGAGAGGTTTTGTTCGTAATAATGTCATAGTTATGTACTTTAGTGTCGTAACACACAACGTTTCAATGAATGGACTATGCAATCAAGGTCAAGTGGAAAATGCTTGTAAATGCAATGCTTAATTAGGGTGTAATTCTAAATGATCAACATTTTATTAGAAAATCATCGTAGGTATGAAAGCTTAAAAGACTTGTCTAATTACCAAATGAAATGGTCCTTATAGTTTAACTTTAATTTACTATATATATATATGATTTGTGCCCAATCAATCATCTAAGGGAAAGAATCAAGAATAAGCCAAGCCTCGGCCTTGGTCCAACTCCTTTTTTTTTAAATTCCAATTTCTATTTTCAAAAGTCCAATAACATTCTTTTTTTACTGCATTTTTGTTTATTAAATGAGAATTGAAAAATAGTTGGTCCGTTGTTTGGATTAAGACTCACAATTTTAGTTGGGTTTGTAGGCCCACTATGAATAACTTCCACTCTTTTTCTTAATTTAATTTTAAAAAATTTCAATTAGGCTTATAGGCCCATTAAGATTAATTTCTATATGTTAGTTGGAGTTTGGGCTTTTAGGCATATCTAATTTCTTTTTAATTTTCATCAAAACTTCTAGACTTTAGTGTCTCTTCTTAAATAATAAACATCGAGCCTATTTCTTTAAATAATATAAAATCTAAAATGTTTTGCTCAATAAGACTAAATTTAATCTTTGTTTCTTTTAGCCCAATTCATTAGATCCTTTCTAAAAGTCTTATCTTTTATTCTTAAAATTCTATCATCTTTTCAAATAAAAAGCCTTTACACTCTCTCTTCCATTCAATTAATTTTTATTTTATTTTATTTTCTTCATCATCATTTTCCTCAATTACCATTTTTTCCAATAAATTATAGTTATCATTTTCTTTTACATTAAATTTGAAGATTTATTTTCGCTGAAATACCTACCACGTAGTTTAACCATCTTCAAGCACTTTATTTGAAGTCCTAGGACAAATCACATACTCACATGCCTTCATCCATAATGTGTGTGGTTTTAATCCTAAGAGCACGGTATAGTTATAGCTCACACAAACAATTATGGGTTGATCCCACGAGAGAATTAGTTATTAACTACTGATTTCTCGTAAACTTAATTATCTAGACTATAAATCACAATTCAAAAGAAGGAAACAAATGAACAATTACAAAGTACCAAATTGTAATAACGGTCAAGTATGAAAAAATCTATAAATATACTATATCCAAGTAAGATGTTCCCTAGGACTTTACTATGTCTTGATTTCACTCTAATTTAATGAGCAACTTTAGTTTCTTGGAATGATAAGAATTTCTAAGTTACAATTATGCTCTCTCTCAAGTAACACAATCCATATTCTTTGAATCTAATTGACTAAAATCTCTTTCTGAGTTAGTTCATGATAAATAAGAACGAACAACACAAAATAAGAAAGAAAAAAAAATACAAATTAAACATCTTCATGAATCTTGAATTGTTCAATTCTTGATGAATCTTAATGAATTTCTTGATACTCTTCCAAGGTTGTATTTTGGTTTTTACTTTGTTTGTGAACATGGCTTGAACACGGAGGTATGTCGGTTACACATGGAAAACAGAATGTCCCTTTTTAGTATGTAGCCTAAACATGGAAGTGTGTAGGTACCGTATTCCCTGGATGAAATAATTTTTTAAGAAAGAGAATAGGGTATGATGGAACATGACCAGTAACACGGTATTGGATGAAATAATTTTTTAAGAAAGAGAATAGGGTATGATGGAACATGACCAGTAACACGGTATTGTGTTCCTGTCGTGTTCTTGAGTTCTTTTTTCAATGTCTTCTAAAGTTGCTTCAAATCGATTTAATTCTTCTCCAAATATGCTTCTTTTCCTTAGAGAGACGGAAACAAGATCTGGAGTAAAATATAACTCATTTTTGTTACCAAATCTTATAAGAATATCCAAACTACAAGCACAATGCTATCAAAATTTATGCTAAAAGTATAGTCTATTTAGCATATATCAATCCAATTGTTTTAATTTTTTTTCAATCCTAAGGCATCACTCCAAATATTTCTTTTCTTGAAACTATAGGTAAAACTACAAACTCTTTATCATTCAACCATGTGTTTTTATTTTTATTGCTTTAACATGCTTTTCTTTTAAATTCACACCCAAATTTATTTTCATTTAAAATTTTTCAAAATTTTAAAATATGTTTTAGAGCTAAGTAACCACTTAGATAGTCAATAATATGCCTAACACTATTCATATTTTACAATTGGACCCCAAACTCATTTTCTTATAACCTTTTTTGTTCCTTTAAGTTTTTATTTATCTTCTCTTAATAAGGTAGGGTGACAATTCCATTGAATAATTTGTTTTGATATTCAATTCTATCTCTATTTAACGCATCCAAAAAACATTGATGACAAGTATTATTCCTAGCACATATTATATTTATAAAGGGAAGTAATTGATCTTACAAAATAAAAAAATTAAAAATAATTAAATAGATGTGTAAGTGCTTATTAGAAAAATAAGTTTATTGAATTGGCCCAATAATGAGGATCTCAAATTGCAATTTACTTATTAGTTTATATGTCCTCAATGTAGTGGTTATATAATTGATCCATAAACTTAAGGTTATCAAAGTATTTCATATAGAATTATTATGTTTTAATACTAATTATGACTTGTTTTATTAAGGATAGCTCAATTAGTAGTACTTTTATATAGTATGAATTATGTGGAGATAGTTTAATAAGTAAATAAAAGATTTGTTACTCTAAAATAATTAGAAGAATGTTTAAAAATTATTTATTGTAAATTATTTTTGATCAGAATGAATTGAAATTTGAAAAAAATATTATTGAACATTAATATAAATCAATTATTAATTTATAAGAACAAACAAGGTTGAATTTCAATAAACTAGACACTAATTCCATACTATCTATCTAATTAGAACAGGAGAAGATGAAAGATCAAATTATATGTTATAACTATAAGTAAATAAGTTAATCAAACCACTTTGATGTTCACAATATTTAGGTGCTTGTGATATATTGTTAGACGTCCATCTTGATTTATAATTGTAAATTATTTAATTGAAGAATTAAAAATGATTTAATTATAATTATTAATTGTAAGTATAATTTATTGTTATAGTCAACATGTTAGAAACATAATAAGTTACATATATAAAACAATTAAAAAGAGAAAATTATTCTAAATTAAATTGGTCCTAAT
>JAOTAZ010000190.1:7191-19061 GCA_025629785.1 Erythroxylum oxycarpum | reverse complement strand
TAGTTTATTAACTAATCGAATAATTTTTAAAAATTACCTAATTTTTAAAAATTAAAATAAATCAATTTATTTTTCAATCAAATTTAAAATTTATGTTTATTTAATAACTATTCAAGATTTTAAATCTTACCATCGTTTAATTTCCTACGTTTTCACTACCATTATTAGGAAACAGGAAGGGCATTTTGGAGAATAATGAAACAAAAGTGCAACCAAACGTGGGCATTAGAGTGTGCTCGACGAAGCTTCGTGGTCGAGAAAAGGAATCCGACATGCAACAATAAAGGCAGCGTAATCTGATGTGGTTTCCTTTCCCCTATTAAAAGTATTCGTTCCCATTTTTAGCGCTGACATGCTGGGAAGACCAATTTTCCCATGTTTCAATCAATTTTTTATTCTTTTAAATCCGCCTTTTAGCAAATAAATTGCATAGAATCGAAGAATAAAAAGAATATAAGGACGCTTGTTTTAATTATTTAAACCAAATATTTATTAATTTCAAGAATTAAAATAAATTATTAAAGGACTTAAAATTTTAAAAATTGTTGCGAACTGCATTTATGTAATCATTTAAAAATTTAAATCTAAAATTTAACAGAGTCAAATATTATTTGGATTTGTTTGAAAAGTGCTCCTTCCGAATTAATTGATGTCATTCGGATAAGGTAAACGCGATAGATGAGAACTCTTGGGTCGCGAGATTTGTCCATGGTTTATCTTTTCAAAGATGACATTTTAAGTTATTGCACATGGTTTTAATTGGTAGCTGTGGCGTACTGCAGTCCTAAGGGACTACGAAAATGTTGTACATCTCTTTAATTTGTACATTTCTAACTATATTTAAAATATTATCTTAATTTATTGTAATTAAATTAATATTATTAATATTTTTCTCAATAATCTGCGAGTGCATTGTACCCCAAAATTCGGAATTTAGGCTGTTATGATACATTCGTCAAATCCTTGCACCGAAAGGAAGATTTGATTACCTTTTTTAAAAACAGTTTTGGACTCATAATTGAGGGATGAGCCGGCCCACCACTGACCCTTTCCATGAAGCTTCAGGGGCGACTTCCTCCTGATTTCCACTCAAGAGCAATTGGGATATGTATGGTCTAGAAAGGTTCTTCTCATAAAAAGGTCTATAGAAACTGCTTTGTAGGCTCTCTCTTTGTTGCAACTTTTGTTCTCCGTAACTGACCCATTTATGCACTTTTTAAATCCACCTTTGCAGAAAATAATAAAATTTTGTTTATTGGTGCAGCACCATCTATTGCCTTTCTGCTTTCTATTCTCAAATCGTGGAATGTATGTATTTAAAAAAGAAAATGGATTACTTTTATGGTACATTTTAAGTAGTTAAACCACTAAGATATCATCGATTGGTTGATGTCTCACTGTCAATCAATTAATCGTAGTTTTTGTAACATAATTATTTAAATTTATTGTTTATCTTACACAATCATATAATTAATTGATGTATAAGAAAAAGTTCATTGTCACAACCTAAATGGGTACGCGACTAACACGTGAAACCTGAAAGTTGAAGCCCTTAGATTATACTAAGTATGATTACTTGTGGCAAAAATAAATGTAATAATCTAATAAAAACCTAAGCTTGCCTAATTACAAATATAGTAAAGTATAATGATGTTAGTATGTATCACAAGAAAAGTTTTCAACATCATAAAATTAGGAAAGATTTAAAAACTGTACCAAACATCGAACCGTTTAAAGGAGAGATTTAAGGTTTAGATATTTAATTGATACTAAACCGTTATAAAGCTAGTGTATAATAAATAAGAATTGTAAATTATAAAAATAAGTAAAAATAAAATATTTTAATAAAATAAAAATAATATACCAATGTCCATTAATGTATAACGAATTAATAATAAATCAAATCTAATAATCCAAACAAATTTGCGTCTAGATCTAAAAACTCATAAATCACACTTTCATATAAAGTATCTATATCAACTTTTACTGCATTAAAAAAAGTATAAATTCGTAATATATGACATTATTCTCTATTATAAATTTATACTACATTATATTTTTAATGTTAAATATAATCCAAATAAGATATCAATTGACTATTAGTTGATGTTTTTAATTCATTTGTTGTAACAAATATATTTACTTTATGAATTGTTTTTTTGAGTTCATTAATCAAGATCAAGTGATAGTTCTTTCTTCAATAAAAAAATTCAGTATGGTGAATATTATCAATATTAACTAGATCATACATTCTTTTCTTATTAAGCACTCTAAATATATAACAGAAAATTTATAAAGTCAATAATAAGAATAAAATTAACAAAAAATAAAACAATCAATGAAAACATACGTTCTTCATTCTTAAATTATAAGTAGCATAAAAAAAGTTGTTAAGTCTTTGATGTTTGATAGGTGTAGTTTAAACTATATTTTGATAGGTATTTTAGTGTAATTTTAGGTGTTTATTAAGTAATTATCTTATGTATAGGCTTAGAATTATGTTAATGTAAGTATTTGATTATATTATAAGTGTTTGTGTACTTTAGAGCATGATTTTGATCTTAATTTTATGTTTAGTGAGGTGTTTGCTAATGGTGGCAATCTAATTATTAAAGAACAAAGAAGTAGGACATGAATGAAGCTACATAGGTAAGGTCATGATTGTGACTGAGAAGAATTCTCCAGAGTTACAATCATGACTCCTATGCCACGATCATGATAGAAAGAAATTTTCCAAAGTTACAATCGTAACACCAAGTGCGACTTTTTCCCTTTATTTTAGGGCTTTTGGGCATTTTTGGAACCAATCAGGGAGAATCCTAGTTACCCCCAAGACCATAAGATACTATTTAAAAATATTAAAAACACTAAAAAAGGTAGCAAGCCAACATACCAAAGTGGATCAACGTGGGAAATTAAGAAGAACGTTTAGAATTGCAACTTCTCATATTAAGCTCCAAGCAAAGTTTTTTTTTTTCCTTTTGTTATTGTCGTCAAACTTGATTTGTAAACTGAATTTCAAGATGTTTATTATGTTCATGAGTTTCTAAACTCCATATTAGGGTTTATTTCGAATTTATTTTGTGACTTTGATAATTATTAATTCAATGCATATTCTATTATTGTGATAATTGTGCATGCACATACTTGGATAACAAATTGAGAGAGTGAATTAAAAGTAATTATATTAGGTTGTACAATAAGAGTTGGTAATTTAATATGTCCTACAGTTATTAGATTAATAATCATTCAAAGAGAGATCTTGTGTCAGAAAGAAATTTTCCAATAGATAACTTTAGATCCAATTAAAAACGTTAGCAAAGTTTTGTGAACTAAGAGGATAAAATCCTGAAATTTTCAAATTCAATTAAGGTTAATTTATGAGGTCTTGAGAGAGAGAGTAAACAATGCCTTAGGAAATCTAGAAGTGACTCATAATTGGATCAATCATAGTCAAGGAAACAAAATAATGAAAGAATAAATCTTAAACATTCATCCTTGATAAATCCCTAAATTACTTTGACAACTCACTTGTTATTTGCTTGATTTATTAATTATTTTAACTTTTGTTATTATTTTCATTCAAGTCACCGTTCTAATACCTTAGACAAAGTTAGGTTCAATTAGATTTATCTATTTCCTCGTGGGCTCGATACCTTTTGATACTACAAGATACGATCTATGTACTTGTGAGTATTGAGAATTTTATTAGATGTAAAACTTGCTCAACAAGTTTTTGGTGCTATTATGGGGGATTTAGCATTAGAACAATTTGAATTTCTTTGATTTAAGGAACTATTACCCTTTTTGTGTGATTGAGGTACCCAATCCTAAGAAGTATATATATATATATATATATATATATAAAGAAAACGAGGAAATTTTGGTCACAAAGTATAAGACACATCAATCTAGACATCATAAGGAAAAAATGAGGAATATGAAGAGTTAAACACCAAGAAGAGATGCAAGGAAAATAATAGAGGAAATACATCATGGAGAGCAAAGAAACTTATAGACTTCATGAGGCCAAGATCCAACGCTTATCACCAAGGAATTATATGACCACCATTGCAAGCGATAGATGATTTGTTTGAAGGGATGGCGAATAATAGTTGTCTTTGCACATCGGAACAAAGTAGATAGGAGTCAACCTTCTAGGACCCAAAAGGAATGACTGCTGCAAATTTAGTGACAACTTTGTTGGCTAAGATTGACAATCTCACCAAGCAATTGAATAGCTTTACAGTCGTCTCTTTCTCTCCATTCAAACTAATTCAACAAGGATCCGAGCCATGTGAACAGAAGAGCCATATCATAGTTGATTGCTTCTCGGTAGAGAACAACATGCAACAATTCAACATCAATGGAACACAATTTGGTCAGGGAAGTAATGATCTTTATTTGAACATAAATAATCTTAGGTAGCAGAGCCACCCAAATTTTTTTCAGTCTAATAATGTAATTATTTAAATGGGAAGTAATGATCTTTATTTGTTGGTTCCGTATGGCAGGTTCGATCATATATGGCCAATACTCATCATTTGAACGGAAGGTTATGTAAATATGGTCACATGCCAAACTGTTAGTTAGGCATAACCCTATGCTATGCTATGCTTGCCATCTGCAATCGTGGTTCGGGCTTTAAATTGTAGTTTGCAGACAACAATTAGAGCTCCAGTAACTATTATGAACGATTAAAACAAAACATCTCTTTTCTATTGCATTGATTCATGCTGAAATTCGAAACCCCGGCATTACAGATTTTCGGATAACAAAATTAAATTGTCCGATCCTAGCTTTGAATGGCCTGTAAGTGCTGATCTCAAGTTGATTCAACTTTATAGCCTCAATGCCTTCTAATAAGTACTCCACAGCTACTAAAGATATTGATACCTACATTTTTAAGAACACAACATCACTACCATGCATCTTCAGACTTGGATTAAGCTTAGACACTTTATTCAGTGGTTGTCAAAATAAAAAACATTAGGATGTACCGTAAATTGTCCTCGGACGTCAACTTTGAAAAACCAACTCTATAGGCTCGTGGGTAGTGTTCGGCAACAATTATTGCATTGAACAAGTTATCTATGGACTGCATCCCAAGGGATTTAAAACTTTGCTATGCAAATATGCAACACGCCTCCGCGTCTTCGACCTCCGAAATTTTACTCATCACCCCTCTTTCCTTTCTTCTCTTCCTAATTCTGATTGTCGTTTACTGCAAAGACAGAATATCATGCTAATGCTACTGACATCGGATGTCTAACCTACTAAGTTATCCTCTCGGGCACTAAAAATTTGCATCTTTCTCTAACCTAAATCACCATATCTTTTTTTATATACACCAACCTAACTTCCTATAATATAGCATCATTAAGAATACCAGGAGCAAAACGTTAAACAAAATTAAAGAATAGCTTTTCCAGAAACTCATACAAGGGAATGATTTATAACTGACAACAGACCGGAATCCCCATGTAACAAGAACACTTCCAAAGGAACATAAGGAGAGTTCAAAGAGGATCCAAGCCTATAAGTTGGTTGTAGTATTTTACTCCCCTTAGCACACTGAACAGTTAGAAGACGCGGTCCAGTTCTCATCTCCCACACCTACATGAATTACCAACATAAGAAAAAAGAAAAAGAATCATTCTATGAATAAAATCTAAGAACAAAATCTCAAAACAAGAACTCATGAGTTAACTAATACATAGCAAATTCTCAGCTAGAAGGAAACAAGACATCTAGCAAGTCAGGTTTACTACCAACTATCTAACACCTGATACAACTGCTGTAGTATTTCAAAGACCTGATTTCTGGCTGTTGATCTTAAACAACTATTGCACGGAGATATCCAGTTAGAATGTTCCTTCTACAAACCATTTGGCAACTCAATACCCACCTTCTTTTCTTTGTTTTTTTTTTTTTAATTGGACACTGCATTTGGAAAGGAAAGAAAAGCAAACTGTAGATGACGATAATAGAGGGCATGGCAGGAATCAGGAATAAGAGAAAAGGAATCTAACAACCAAAATGAATAGCACGAGTCTATAAAACATATAGAAAAAGATTTTAGCAAATGGATTACAAAGATTAACCTCAGCTGTGGAAATAAAAAGGCATTACACCAATTGATAGAAGATAAACAGTCCAATGCTATTATTTGACGGAGTGAACATCAAAGAAAATAAACAGAAGTAACTGGCAGAATTTGGAGGATGAATTTTTAATCATATCTGACTAATAGACATACATTAGAACACTAACCCTAGTACAACTTCAGAAATAAATTTATACAGATTTGTCAGATCCGATGATTTATGGGATACTTTATCTTATTTTATGGACATCATTAGTACTATATTTTATGGACATAATCATAAAAATTACGTTTTCCCACACTCCCCCTCAAGCCGGTTAATAGGCATTAACCATTTCCAGCTTGGATACAACACTTAGAAACATGGGACCGCTTAACACTTTGGTAAGTACATCTGCAAATTGACTATGTGGAGATACGTAAGGTGTGCAAATCAACCTACTCTCCAACTTCTCTCCGATCAAGTGTTTGTCAACTTCAACGTGTTTTGTTCAACCATGTTGTGCCGGGTTGATAAAGTTTCTGCTTGCAAATGAATTTCCTTGGGATTATGCATGAATTAGCTAATCACACTAACTGCAAATGCCATATCTGGTCGTGTGTGAAACAAATAAATGAGTTTTCCTACTAGGCATTGATATGATCTCTTGTCCACTGTATTATCTTCCTCTACTATTCCAAGTTTAATATTTGAATCTATTGGAGTACTTGCAGGTTTGCATGTTGTTTTACCTATTTTCTTGAGAAGACCTATGATGTACTTCTCTCAGGAGATAAAAATACCCTGCTTAGAATGACCAACCTCAATCTTGAGAAAATATTTCAACCTCCCTAGTACCTTGAATTCTTTATACAGACGTTAACTTAAGACCTCTTTCTCTTTAACATCACCTCATGTCACAATTATGTTATTGGCATCATTACAATTTGGATTGAATTTGCCGACAAAGACTTACAACTTGGACCTCTCAATTGTCAAGTTATCAGCATGAAGTAATAAAAGTAATTGAATGTTTAACAACTAATACTCATTGTAAATAGTAACTGAATGTTTAACAACTAATACTCATTGTAAATAATAACTGAATTTTTAACAACTAATACTCATGGTAAATAATAACCGAATGTTTAACAACTAATACTCATTGTAAATGATCTATTTCTAGATTTTCAGCTTAGTTCCTAGCATTTTCTATATTCACCTCATCTACTCGTTGACAAATTTTCGATGCATTTGATTCAAACCAATATTGACAGGAAGGAAGTGAGAATGCTTTTGGCATCCAAGAATATCTAATGTAATTCAAATACATTCATATTTATGGAGAAACAATAGTTGTAAGAGTACATTGTTAAAGTATAACATAATTCTTATGATCCATGAAGGCAAAATGAAGCACTAAAAGGCAAGAAAGCTATAAAGTGAGCTACCTCAATTATTCCTTTCCGAGGTGCGTGAATAGCAAGGCACAGGCAATAATCACCTTTTGCTAGTTCATAATACGAGGAACTTGCACGTGCACTATCCTTATTAACTAGCATCTCCGTGAATAGACAGTTAGCATCTCGATATCCCTAACAAGAAAATCTTATGATGGAGACAAGATAATTGCACTGGAAATTGATTAAACACAAAAATGGCAGAATCTAACCTTCCACAGTCGCACCACCACAAGAGCTTGAGTGTCCAGGAGCAATATACGACCAAGTGAATCAGTTATTGCAGCCAATGTTCCACTAGGTGATAATGTTAGCTTTTCGCCTTTTCTTGGATGATCCATCAAACATGTTAATGGAGAAGCTGCCACAAATTATAGTTTTAGAAATCACTAAAAATTTCTCTAAAAGAAAAATGTTTTGGATAGCTTTTATTTGAGCATGTTTACATATACAACACAAGCTAGCTTAATAGTAAGCTTGTGACAAATTTCTCCCGTTGACAATGGGTTTATTAGATAGCGAAACAACTTCCATATTTAGTTAAAAATTCCTCTAGGTTTCTACTTCTTCTTCACATGCATAAATCCACTCTAGAGAACACACGCACACGTGAGCTAGCTGCAAAGCAAGAATGAGCAAATGAAAAGGAAAACTTTGAACCAAGAGAAGAAAACCACAGTACTAAGTGCAAAGGTTGTAAACCCAAAGAAGAAACAATCATAAATATTGTTGTGAAGAGAATAAATGACAAAGAGAAAAGAGAAAAAGGGATACAAGATTCACTAGTTTAACTACAAGGATTATAGCCAAAGATACAAAGATTATAGCTGCGAATACAAAGGTCACAGATGCTAGGAGGTGTTATTGATTAAATTGATCTCATAATAGCAGTCCAATACAGGTTGATACTAATATTCTTAAACAGAATACCTAAAAAGATTTAAATATAATGTTGAACCAAGGTGATTTATACCCTTTGTTATGGTAACAAAATATCATGTTACTAATGTTTTACTCGTAATTAATTCCTTAAGAACATGTCAAAGTTCAAGACTAATTGCAAGTGAATTACAACTCAATCTCCTATTCACTTTCAAGCAAAAGCAAAGAACAAATTAAACAGGGAATACTTAAGAGCAACATGTAGATCCAATTGATTTGACAAAATCAAAGCTTTTGATGTACAATTTGACCCAAAAAAAAATGATTGTATGAAGAGATTGATTGTAAAGCATGATGAAGATTGAAGGAATTGTCCACTAGAAGAGGCTTTAAACCTCTATAGGACCTATTTGGGCAACATATAGGACATTAAAGTAATATTTTTATATTGGATACTCATAATACTAATAATAAATCAATTAAGTTAAAAGATTCTCACCGCTCACCCTCAAGTTAATGAATGCTTTTCATTTCTAGTTTGCATGTGGATATTTCAAATGATGATGCAAGGAGCCCTTTTGAAATAGATAAACAGTTATATATTTTTTCTACCTAATAGCTATTAAACACAAAATGCTTTGAATATCGAGGCATTGCCAGTTTCATGTTGAAAGAGCAAATTGGTGTGTGAGGAGGTGCTAGTGATTAGAGTATTTCAATGATAATACTTAGATCTAGGGCAATATGGTGATGCATAGTGCTCAACAATGATGATGATATCAATCTGAGATAACATCAATGTCAAGGTCTTTTTAGAGTCTATTGTGTTGAGAAAGAAGGTTAAAACAAGACATATGAGGGGTGATGCTAGTAAAAGAGCTAGAGGAGAAGAGTATGAAGAAAGTAGTCAATGGTTGAGGAGGGAATTATGGAGAAAGTAGTGACTAAGTCAATAACTAAAAGAAAGGAAAAGAAGCAATTTGACAAGTAGAACATGCTCAATGTCAGTGGAGATGGAGAGTAATGATGCAGCAATTTTTTTTTAACATAGAAAACAGATTCTAAAGATGATGCTTGTAGTTTTCAGAAATATGGCTTTAGACTCTAATACCATGTGAAAATAGAATAAATTAGAAAGCGTAAAGAGAAAGAAGAATACAAGATTTGCATGGTTTTATTATGAAGCTTAAACCCACAAATACAAAGATACTAAAATATGCTATTGACTAATTTTAACCAATCTATCGATAATAGCAGGAAAAATACAAGCTAATACTAATATTTCTTAATAGAGTAACTAAATTATTTTACCATAGGATATTTGAGTTACAATATTATATATAATTAAACATAACAATAATATTAAATCTTTAAGATCTTTAACAACTGTAAATGGCAAAAATTGTGAATGACAACACTTTCAATCTTGTTTGTTCATTTTATACACACAAGTGAGATGTAAACTGACTAACAGCATACAACTCTAGGCAATAGAAAACAAGCATGACTGTGATGGGGCATATGAGAACCTATCAAGCTGAAATATAACAGTAAATAAGTTTAAATCATAACGCAAGCATACTTTCGCTAAGTACTTTTGACACATAAATCTCTATGAATTACAAAACAAAATATAACCAAGAAACTTACCTTTAGCAAATGACTGAGGCTTCACTTCTGACCTTTTGGTAAACGTTGGTTCGCTTCTCCATATCATTTTAGAGAAGGAAGCTATTGTTGAAAATGTTGCTGGTACCACTTTTGAAAGAATAGCTCCCACTAAAGACCTATTTCTGTCTTCTGAAAGTCTTTAAGAGATTCGAAAAGATTTTAGTAAATGCCGTAAGACAAAATAACACGTAATGGTGTTAATTTAAGCTCAAAAGTATTGATTTTTACAAAATGATTTTCAGATATATTGAAAAAAGTACTGCATGGCAAAGCACCAAAAAACAAACCTGAAAGCAGAAATTACAGCATTCTCTCCAATTGTCACAGCACAATAATAACGTTGGCTTGACTGCCCAACAATAAAAATAGCTGAACTCAAGCACCAGAAAGTGTGAACTATGTTTGCTACTCTATACTGCAAAGGCCCTTAAAAAAAGCATTCGCTTACAAGCTTAAGGATCAAATGTGATTACCTGAACTTCCATCAACGGAGGTGGCATAATGTCAGTAATTGCAGCATCTGCACACAACCCGTACTTCCCAATATTCCACATTTGGTAATGCAATCTTCTGAAAAAGCTTCCTGAATCTTCTGAGTTCATTTCCTTTTCATTCCAGAATGGTGCATGAGAATTTTGGAACCGTTCTTGCAGCAGATTCTAAGGATAACACATTAATCACCAAAGAAAAGCAAAACCCAGTCTTAAACCAAAGCAGTAATTCGTTAAGAGAAGTTCAAAACAATCTTTTACATAAATATGCACCTGAATATCAGAGCCATCAAAGCGAGCTATTACACCAGAGAAAACGACTGAGACCTCATTTGAGTAAGAATCATGGGTCAAATCTTTCTTAGTTCCTCGAACTCTTAATTTCAAAATTTTCCCAGGATATACCATCTTCAAAGCCCCAACAAAATATCACCATCTTTAAAATCCAGACTTTTACAAATTTAACCAAAAGAAGCTTGAATACTCAAAAACAAACCTGTCTATGGACCAAATGCCCATCCAATGAATAAAGCAGCAAATACCCCGAAGAGGTCCCTACAGCAATCGCTCGAATCTCGTCGTAAACAAGCCATTCCAAGGCAGTGATGAACTCAGACTGGATCGGTGACAGCTCGGGTCGGATCCTGAACCGTGGGCCGTCGTCCCAACCTGTGATTAAGATGACAGAGCCGTTGGCGATGGCGATGGAGTGGCTACCGAGTGCGCAGTGGAGGTTGGGGTTCTCCACCAGCCACCCCTCTTTTCCGGCGCCGACGTCGCTCAGCTCCTCGCAAGCTATGCACCCAAGCTCCGTCGTGTGAGTCCGTTTCGTAAATGGCGTGGTTTTGGCCCTTGGAAATGATTCCATCACTGTGGTCTAAATGCAAAGTTGAATTGAACAATTCCTCAGATTTGAGGATCCAATTCTGCCCACCAACAATAGAAGGTAAAACTATTGTATCGTCGGATCTGGATACACTTAAAGAAGGAATGAGGATGTCGGAAGTAACTCTCGTTGGATCCTTCATGGACAAGAGGCCCTCTCAAAGTCATGAACTCCTGACCAGGGGACAAATACGGGACTCCAAGAAGTGGAGGCGGCGCTTGTTCACATTAACACGAGAGAGAAAAGGTAATTGATTATATATTATTATTGGACGAACCATATTTCGGTATTTAAATTTTAGGATTGCTTTATACGTGAGATATAAAAATTATTCCTTTCTTTTTTTAGTGAAATAATATAATTAACTAAAATATATTAAATATAATTTTATTCT
>JAOTAZ010000188.1:0-18129 GCA_025629785.1 Erythroxylum oxycarpum | reverse complement strand
ACTTTTTATGCATATTTATAATTTTACTTCCAAAATTACCCTTTAATTTCTCTCACATCTTAATTACATAGATTATATTTTCAAGGTACTTTAACATGTAATTAATAAGGGTATATCAGATATTTCATTAATTTTCTTAATAAACGTGCATTTTTTTAAAACGACTCTTATTATAAGTCGAAGGAAGTATCTAGCTGACCCAGTTGTGCCACATGTAAGGGGGCAATTGTCCTTTCATAGTTTGTGGTCATTATTTATCAAAATCATTTAATTGCTCCCACTGGTCTCTATCACCGATCCACATTCTCTTATTAGTTCATACCAGTATAAACTTGCAACTAATTAAAAATATTAAATATAATAGAAAAGAAACTTAAGCACTTCTACTAAACTAAAAGTAATAACGTATTAGTTCATTTTAAACGCTTCAATTATAACAGAAATAATCTGGAGCTTAAAAAAATTTGAAGCGCCTTTTGCAAAAAGAAAAATAGTCTTAATCTAATGACGAACAACTAACATAACAGAACAAAATAGAGAAGAAAAGGCATAATAAAAATAGTAGCATTTTGAAATCCGTGATTAATTCATAATTTGAAAAGGATTAGCGTTACGTGAAACAAAAAGTATACTTCTTATTTTTATATTACTCCCTTGACAGCAGCTTTAGATAGGTCACAGCCCCCACAAGAGACAAGCCCCACTTAATGAAAGGGAAGATGGTGCACTTGTGTGCGTGAAAATCCGAAATACCTTCTCGGCAATCTTTACCCTTTAGCTGTTGGAAGTTTTAACAGAATACAAGTTCCATTCCCATTATATGATATCTCGAGGACCAGGAAGGTTTGGCAAATTGAAAAACTTCACTGGGTTGTACATGAAGGTGTAACAAGTAGAAAAAATATATATAGTAACTGCAAATCCTTACTGAACGAGCCTGTGCTGACAGTTCTATTGGGCAAATACTGCAACCTTTATAACATATATATGCATTGCGCTAGAAAAACTAAAACCTAATTTCACCAAAAGCCTAGTGACAGTTACTATAACAAAAAATGTCTAATCGTATCTGACGCTTCAACGGATGTGACAGCAATAAGTACTAAGTAGGGGCAGCAAAGGACTGCCAACTTTTCAAAAATTCAATTACACAATTTCAACAAAATCTTGGTGAAGTGGCCCAAACCAACTGGTCTATTTAAACTCTAATTTTTCTTACAAAACTAATTAAATTTTTGACCGGAAAAGTTATTGTTTTTTGAATAATAAAGGAAATTCTTTACCCAACAAAGTAAATGAAATACGAAAGAGAATATTTTAAAGGAGCTTAGTGGTTAGTGCCTGTGCCTGTGCCTGTTCCCGTGGCTGCAATGATGAGTGGGTTTAAAATTAGAGGGGACATCTGATCTGACACAACCCCTCCCCTCCGGCGCCCCTCTGGGCCCTTAAAACCTGGAGCTCTCCACTCTCTTCCGCTTAATTCCAAAACTTAACCCAATACGGGGGAAAATGCGATTGTTCGCCATTAAGTCGAGTTTAGTTTTACTTTATTACTATTTTGTCTACATAATATGCACATGATCATTCAGTAAAGGAGCATAGATTCCCTTATAATTTCAATTTTGATGGCTTGGGATTTGAGACTTTCAACCTCTTCTTCCATTGAGTTATTAATCTCTGTGATTAAGATTTAATGTTTCAGCAAATATCGAGACAAACGAAAATAATAAAAGTGAAATGTTTGAAAATGAATTGCACTAGAGAAGAGAGTTGATGGAAGTAAAGACAGAAGCTAGAAATGGGAATTGGATCCACCGCCACCAATCCACAGTGGGACAGAGGCTAAAGTGACAAGACCTCAACCAAAAAATGAAGCCATTCAAAAATTCCCCTTCACTCTCAAGACTCCGCTCCTTTCTTTTGCCTGGCCCATGCCCATTGTAGGACTAGGAGCTGGTAGTTTAAGTATCCACATCATATTAGTACCTATCCAATTTTTCTTCTTTGTTGAAAAGTTCGTTTAAATTTTGAAAATGGAAAATAAACAAATTAGAAATGGTACGGACATTCTCTAAATGTAGTTGAGCTTAATTAGATAATCGTGGGCAAAGATTAGAGATAACATTGGCCAGCTCACACCCGATTTCACTAATGCCTAGACTCATGTTTGCCTAATACCTAATTCTTCTAAGCAAAGCAATTTCATTTTGCTTGAATCAATTTAGGCCAGACTTAACTCATAAATTGACCATTCAACATGCCTAAATTTAAGCCCATCAGTCTCTCTATTATCATCCGTAACAAACATAAGTGCAGTGTCACGAGGACTTGTGAAACTCGTACGTTCATGTCTCCATGTAATGTGACAGTTTGTGTCATAAGATCTCACTCAACAAACCTTCAACTTCCTAGTGACTCAATAGACTTTTGTGGATTCCGTTCAATTGAGGTTATGTTTAAGTAATAAACATATAATTTAAAACACTTTTGAGTTTTGATTAGCAATAAACGCGGTTTCGAGATCAACAATCGGCGCCCAGGACCAGGAGCCAAAAATCAAGCGGCCCTCGTGCTCCTTAGACAACTTAGAATAATAGAGTAGGCCCGCGCATCTCTCTCTTTGTCTCTATCTATTCAAATTTTTTTTTATTATAACTGCCCCACTGCCCATTAGCATTGCTCCGTCTCTGACTCTGAGCCTCTGTGCGTGCAGCAGAGTTTTCTAATCTACTCTTCCAAATTACTGTTCTGGAGTCCTGCCGGTGGGTTGGTTGCTTTCGTATTTACTCCCCTTTGGCCCTTCCCATTCTTGCATTTACTCTCTCCTCTTCCCCATTTATCCTACTGATGCCACTGTTTGTTTGTTGTCTTGTATTTTAGTTATTGGGTGTTACAAACTTCAAATTTGGATTTTTGCTGGTTGGAGTAAGGGAGAGGAGAGATATATAAGCGCACCCACTTGAAGTCCATTGTCTAATGTACTTCACGTCATTTGTA
This sequence comes from Erythroxylum oxycarpum, assembly GCA_025629785.1. NCBI lineage: Eukaryota > Viridiplantae > Streptophyta > Magnoliopsida > Malpighiales > Erythroxylaceae > Erythroxylum > Erythroxylum oxycarpum. Next base: position 15,132 of record JAOTAZ010000188.1, on the reverse strand, counting down.
GACAGCAGCTTCGAAGAATCAAGTGCTTCTACAGGTTCTTTCAAGGTTTGTTAAATATCTGTTATGATCTCATTATGTTTTCTCTCTCATTACCTCTTCTTTTTCTTTTTTCTACATTTCAAAGTAGCTGTTTCTGCATCCCATTTCATACTCATTGTTTCCTGAGAACACAATATCACCAAAAACTTTCTCTTCTTTGTCAAAATGATTAGACTTTACATGTCTCTCTCTCTCCTTTTTCTTAATTATGACACATGACATTGTTTTGCTTTCATTTTGGAACTTCAAACCACAGTTTTTTCCCCTCTTTCTGTGCGGTGGTTCTCGAGAAATACATTTTCTGGAACTTAAAATGCAATGAAATTTCAGTGCTGGTTTATTTTTTAAGATCTTACATTGATTTAAGCTGAAAAGATATCCCAATTTGCCCTCTCTTGTTTGGTTACTTTTGAAGCGCTACTTTTGGTCACTTTGCGGTTTGAGATCAGAGGTGAAAAGTATACAAGGAATCTACCCAAAGCTTTATTATATGGTAGTGCCCTTTTGACATCGAATCCGAAATATATTAAATACTGTTCTTTTTTCTTTTTCTTTTTGACTTTCTCCTATTTCTCTAAGCTCCATCCTAGAGATTTCAACTTTACTTCCGCTTTTCATTATGCCTATGACGCCAACTGCCTTTATCTTGATCAGCCTTTCGTATAAGCTTTGAAACTGTTCAAAATCCATTCTTTTGTATCATTTGCTCTCTTCTCTTCCACTCAGATTGATCAATATGTTTGTTTCATTTTTTGAGTCAAATTTACTTTGAACTGATCTGTCAGTTCGGCTTTAAATATTATTGATCTCAATCTGATACCTTTTGACACAGTAATCGAGCTGTTATATATTAAGGGACTCGTATTGTTTATTATTCCGAGTAAAGTTTGTATCTTTATTTCCAGTTGATTTATGAAAGTGGGTCATTCTTAAACGATATATTAGTCTATTTGTTTACTTGAAGACCGAAAGGAAAGCTTTTTGATGCACTAAATTAAAAAGAAGTATAAGTTGTGTGCTGTGATGCAGGGGCAAGGTTTTGGCATTCTTATTCAAAGGAACTGATATTTCCAATAATCTCTGCAACGATTGAATAGATTATTGTCAAAGAAAAAGATGATGATGATGGGTAGAAGGTTGGCTTGTTGCACTGGGGACAGAGAGACTAGCATTGATTTTGATGAACAAGAGAGTAAGATCTACTGTTATCATTTTCTTGTACTATTGTTTGGGTGAATTTTATGTTAAATAATTAAATCCCTGTGATTAATGCAGTTCATTCTTTTTATAAAACTTGCAAAACAATGTTGTTTGTAATCTAACAAACACCCACCACATGGAGTGGTCCATTTTGCAAATGTACAAATTTGACTTGCTTCCTCAGATATAAATTTCCTTCATTTGTTTAACAGTAACGTGTTCTAGTTCTTGGGTCATCAGGTTGGTTGGTCAAAGTAAGGGATGAGGTAGGGCCCATAACGTGTCAGGTAACCGGTGGGAATATCTCAGAGTCCTTAAAGAGAGTGGTAGCCATTAAAATGCGTCAATGGTGCCCTCTAATTAATTCTGGGCACTACATTTATGGTGTCTTAAGAAGAGTGATGTCTTTGTCCCTTGGACTCTGCATGGCTTTTCCCTCCATTGTTTGAAAAGTCTTGTGTGTATTTCCAAACTTCATTCCTAAGTTGTGAAATTGAGGTCATTCTCAAAATTTAGGGTAAGGGGTTCCATTTCTTACTCACGTAGTGTTTGCCATTAATATTTTTGGGGCCTAATAACAAGTGGTGCAGTGGGGACTGTGGACTAACTAAACTTGAAATTCCCGGTGATCATGGATATATTTCATAGTCTAATTAGGCTCCCTTTTCTAGGTGGGACCAACAAATGGGCCATTGACATGCTAAGCACATGGGGGTTTATCTTATATGTTCAACCTTTTCTTTTTTATGTGCATTATGTATCATTCAGAGACGGTAAAGTTGAAATCAAAGACAGTTGGGGTGTCTGGTACGGTGATCTTTCTGTGGTTGATGCAAAAGTGGGGAACATTGTGTGCTTGTATTTTTTTATTTGATTTGAGCTGAAATGGAGTTACTAACTGGAGACCCAAATTTCATTATCTAAAGGAATTTTGGTCCACACACACCATGGAAGTCCTCTCTAGTCATTGTGCAAGTGTGTGAACGTTTTAACAACCTTTAGCGACTGCCTGTCCACAGTCGCTTGGTGTCTAAGGAAGACAAATCATGTCAAGTTTCGTAGCAATTTCTTCCAAGGGCACAGGGATAGGCCTATTCTTGAAGGAAACTTCCTTCTCATCTTGTGGTCCTGTCATAATCATGCACAAGGAAACTTGTCTTTCCTATATGTACCTATGTCCTCTATAGAATCTGAAAAGAAAGTGTTATTGCCTAGATATCAGACATGTTTAGATTTCATGGAATCATGATACAATGGTGCATTTGCAAAAAAGAAAAAGATCTAGTTTGTTTATATTAAGCGTCTGAAACAAGTTACATATACTTATCCCGACTGTGGTGTCAGAATATGAGAACTTGATTTTAGGGTTTGAGAGAATATTATATGGGTCTTGTAAATAACTTCTAATGTCAATATTTGTTTGCAAGTACTTGCAACTTATTAGACAATAATGACCAAAAGAAACTGGTAGCTGCTACACTTCCATGAGAGAAGCTTATTGGATTATGGCTGCTAGATGTGGAGCGGTTTAGATCAAGTATTAAGAAACATTTCCTTATGAAGGGGGCTTGTTTTTCAAATCAAAGGCTTAATCAAGAGGCTGAGTCTAATGAGGATTTAAGGTAAACAAAATATGAGGTAATGCACATGTACTGAAAATATAATAAAATGAAAAGAGAACGTTATGCATCTATTTATGATATTGAACAGTACAAAGGTCATGAACTTCTTGTGATCATCTCTCCCTTTGATAAATTTTTAGGAGCAAGCAAGTTGATGCAAGAACTCTTATGTGATCTAAGTCTTTCCATTGTTTTAATTATAAGGTTTTGTGATGTTATATCGTTGCATACACCCAATTAACATGAGAAGGTTTTTAATTTTGCTTCACATACACAATGTTTTTGATCATTGTTTGTGAGACTGAAAAACTTCCATGATACCACTGCAACTTGTAACTGAAAATTACAGGAATCATGAGTTATAATGGACTTGAGACTTGCATTATAAACAATCAGTCGTATGAAAATGAAAGTGGCACGAGCAGAGGAGATGGATGCATGAGTGACTCGTTGGATGATGATGAATCAAGCTGTTCTTCTAGCAAAGATGCTTTTGGATCATTTTCTTCTAAATGGTTGATGATGAAGAATGATGAAGGTTTGGATGAATGGGACCTTTCAGCAAGCCCCCAACATTTTTATGTGAAAGAGAAGCCAGCTTATGCCATTCACTATTCTGACAAGGAAATAATGAAGGAAAAATTTGCTAGACTCTTACTGGGTGATGATATTACAGGAGGGCGTAAAGGCTTCACTGCTGCGTTAGCATTGTCCAAAGCGATAACAAATCTTGCAGGTATACTGTAAACATTTTTCTGTGTTGAAACTTCAATTGCTCTTACTTTCTTTGATTTTTGTGATGAATTTTCCATCCCAATTGGGCATGAATTTTCTGTTCTTAATCAATTGTTAATGTTTGTTAAATATTAATCTAGTCCTCCATATTATCTCATAAAGCTTTTGATGTTCATATTACTTCAAAAGTTTGCCAAAACAATATTCTTGCTGATATTTCATTCATTTTGCAAGTAGAATTCTATGGTCATTTCTTCTAACTCTTAAAAGGTTTTTCTTTTTTTTGGATGAAATTTAGCATCTGTATTCGGGGAGTTGTGGAAGCTAGAGCCATTGAATGAGGAAAGAAAGAATAAATGGAGAAGAGAGATGGACTGGTTGCTGTCTCCTGCAAACTATATGGTGGAGTTAGTTCCTGCCAAGCAAAATGGTGCTAATGGCCGGACCTTGGAGGTGCTCTTTATTTATTGCGACACAGTGGAGTAAACTTTAAGTTTGTTATATGGCTTGGAAAATCTCATAGTTACTTGTTATATTGAGGCAGATAATGACTCCAAAAGCCCGTTCAGACATCCACATGAATCTTCCAGCACTTCAGAAGTTGGACTCTATGCTAATTGTGGGCGATCTCTTCACTCCTACAATTTAATTATTAGTCATTGATTTGCCATCATATTCACTGCTTTGGATTCGTTTATCTTTACAGGAGACACTGGATTCTATGGTTGATACCGAGTTTTGGTACTCAGAAGTAGGAACTCAGGCAGAAGGAAAAAGCAAGAGTGCGAAGCAGAGCAAGAAATGGTGGCTACCACAGCCTCAAGTTCCCAGAGCTGGGCTTTCTGAATTGGAAAGAAAGAAATTGCTCCATCAGATCCAGATGGTTTATCAAATATTCAAAGCTGCCAAAGCCATCAATGAACATGTTTTGCTTGAAATGCCTGTACCAGACATTATTAGGGATGCACTTCCCAGAGTAAGCGTACTTTCTCTAAAGTGCCATTCTTAATTGCATAAATCTGTATGCATTTTCTCAACAGACCTTTATTGCTCTGTAAACTTCTATGTCCTACACTTTTTTCGTTAGCTGATAAAGGGCCTGTTTTACTTCATTATATCATTTAGTTTAATGCAGTTATGATTTATCTTAAACTTAGGCCAGCACACTATTGCTGCGGTTGGGTTTTATATATGCTGGTGGTGAAATAGTTCAGCTGTTTGAAATGAAATGAAACATTGATTTAGAAATTTTTTTCTTGAGAAGTTGGTGGATATTTGGAATATACCTTTGTTCACTGATTAACTAAACAATAATGATGGACGAGATTAAGTTTTAGATTCAGATACTTCTAGATGAACAGTCTTGTGACATGTCTTGCTTATTTTTACAGTCTGGCAAGTTGAATCTTGGTGAGAACCTGTACAAAGCCTTGACTGCAGGATCGAGCACGGCAGAGGAAATGCTAAATTCTCTTAGATTGAAATCTGAAAACAGTGCCTTAGAGGTCTTTAACAAGCTGGAATCTGCAGTGTTTGTGTGGAAAGAAAGAATTACAGCACAAACTAGCGGTAGATCTCCTGTTCGGACTTCATGGTCACCTGTTCGGACATCATGGTCTTTTGTGAAAGATCCGTTGTCAGAGATTGACAAGTCAGAATCTTTATTAGACAGAGGAGAAGCCCTTATGAGGCAGCTGAAGATGAGATATCCAAACCTTTCTCAATCATTTTTTGATATCATAAAAATCCAATACGGAAAGGTGAGTGAAAATTGAGTCTATTCTTCTTTTTTTGCATTGATTCATGGAATATTGCAAGTCAAATCATCGATACATAAAATTTCACGACATATGATATGGAATAATTGCGTGTGTTTATTTCATTAGGATGTGGGGCATTCGATCTTGGAAGCCTATTCCCGAGTTCTTGGAAACCTAGCTTACAGCATATTGTCTAGGATGGGAGACATTGTGAAACAAGATATTGTGAGCAATCCTAATTCCCCTGTGGCAACTGCTTACTTTCCAGGAAAAGACATAGCTTTGAATCAGGAAAAGCTGCAGCAAATTCGACATTCACTTACTGATCAAATGAACAAGGTTGATGGAAAGGATCAACAATTGAATGCTTCTGAATGGGAATTTTCGGACACCGAGGGCAGGGAAATCTCTGTGAATTCTACACCTAGTCGAAGTCGCGTATGGTGCATTAGTAGAGAGGCTTGTATTGGTGTGTCTCCCATTAATTCACCATGATAGAAAGGAGTTTAACATCAGGCCTTGTAAATGGCATTATTATGCGGCTCAGGAATATAAAGAAATTTATATCAGCTTTTACCTCTCATGAGCTTAATTTTGATTATAGTTTGTTGCCTATGTATATTGCAAACGAAGATCTTGGTAGTGATCATTTACGATCATCTGTACAACAAGGGCATGCTCTGCTATACTCTAAATCGTTTCATGCTTTCATGCTCTCTAAAATCTCTGTACTCTGAATAATGCTTTTCTATTTCAGAAGTTTTATTTACATAAGAAAACCATTCTGGAAAATATCAAATAACAATGCAAATATTAGATAGATTGGATAGCATGGAGAAAATGTTTCACATGAAAGGACACATTTTACATTAGATTTCCATGTTTGTGAATACTAGTTCTGCAGAGTGTCATAAACTAGGAAGTTGAAGCGGTTGGCTGGAGCAAAACAATCATTGTCGAAGGTTCAAGGACCTTCCTTTGTCATATACTATACCCTCATGCATTTAAGATAGGTATCTGCTGCACTAATCATTATAAGCATACATCATATACCAATCCTTATAAGTGAAGAAACGTCAACTTTATTTATGTCATACAATGAAGAACATTACAAGGTTGTTCTGTACTCTGTACATTATACACCAAATGTTGTAGCAGTTCATAAAACTTTATCTTCATTAGCGGCGTCATGTTTTGACGACTACCTCCAGACACTAATCACACCTGTCCCACCACCATGGAAGAACATTCCGTTAGGACGCTCAGCATTGCTCGCACCTCTGTCCTTGCGAAGATCTTTCCCTTTGCTGTGAATGAAGGTAACTCGTACGATCGAACAGGCTTGTCCATACAAGAACAGAACAAAATTGGTTTGCCTTCATCGTTTTCCATACCAAACATATTTACAACTCCTTGACTTCTTTGTGGGAATAAATTGTTTCCAAGTTACCCGCTTGGGACATACCGCATACTCGTACAGAACCATCTAGTGAAAAGCTTAACGGAGAGTCACTGTATCTTCATGTCCTACAAGCGTCTCTAAGGACGCAAACTTTTCAGGATCCCAAATTCTGATTCTACCGTCCGTTGAACTTGAGAATAACTTTCCCTCTCCTACTGTCAAGCACACAACTGGTTCGATGTGTCCTTCGAGAGTTGCGACTTTGTTAAAAACACTCTAAATTGAAGTTCCATGCGTAAATTGAACCGTCCTTCGCTCCTGCAAACAATGTGTCGTTGTGGGTAGCCAATGAGTGAGCTTGTCCAGCTATACCAAGACAGAACTCCTTTGGTAGACAACCATCCGCTACAATCTTCCACGCTTTGACCATATTTGGCATGCCAACATGAACTGTAGGAGTAAGTCCTCGTTTTTTATACACCATGGCCATGGGCATTAGAGAGGAATAGTATATGTACATTATACCTATAGTGTATCCAAGTACATTCCTCTATCCATTATGTTTGGGACTTTTTTTTTTTAAAATGAGTTCCTTTATGTTTAGAACTTAATGTTTCCTTTTATGTATTCGAAACATATATTGCATGCATTTATTTATGCATAGGACTCGTGATTATAGGTTTTCTTTTATGCGTAGGATAGGACTCATAATTGCATGTTTTCCTTTTATTAATGAAACTTTATAATTAGAACAATATGTTTTCTTGTATGCATAGACTTATAATGACATGTTTTTTCTTTTCAGGTGAGACTTACTCGTTAACTATCACTAAGAATTACCTAACCCCAAAGATTATTTTTAGAATCATTGGCAGCATATCTATCCAAAATATGCTGACTCTTTCTATTATCCTCACTCCTCGGTAAAAAACTACAGCATCTTACATAGGTTTTAGCTCAAAATTTTTAATTGTGTTATCTTGTTCAAATTTGTTTTTCCTATGTTCGTACCTGAAATACAGGATACTTGGCAAGTGCGTACAATAAAAATTGGCAGTGAAAGTTGATAATTTTCCTACATATATTTGCGACTATAAGGATTGATACCAAGCTAAGTCTTTCTTGACCTTCTCTTTCTCAAGCAAGTAGTACCTTTCAGCTTCAGGAACCGCCAAAATGATTGCTTGCAGCCCTTTGTTCAACTCCTCAATCTTGTCCATCAGCCTATCATTTGTAAACATGCCTCGAAAGACACTGCTAATGGTTTCCCAGCTTTCAACCAATGGTAAAGCAACGACTACTATAGACCCAATTGTACCCCAAGCTATTGCAATCACAGCCCAGAATGTGAAGTAGCCCTTGCTAAATTCACCTACAATTACAAGCAAAGTTACAGTCAACATTATTGACACACCACTGCAAGCATATGATAACTTATGACTCTCTTTGTCGTTACATACACAACATCTGAAAAGGTTTAAAACCCTGGAATCTTCAAAAGACTTTTAAACTTTTCTTAACCAAGATAGAGTGATTGCATTTACCTACAGGAAGAGTCAGGATAGGCCATAAAACAACAATCAAAACAGTGAAGCCTACACCCCATTTAACAATCTAGGATTTTGCTAAGCTGTTGTGTAAGGCCAACTTAATTGGTTTTATATATTCTGTTGGTTTTTTTTTTATGTTGAGAAGACTTTCTCAATTTTTATTGAATAGAAGCTTGTCTATTTATACAGTTTTTTCTAACTAAAATTTAAAAATAAGATAACATCTAATCTAAATCAGCATAAATAAAATCTGAACTTAAAAAAAATATTCTAATAATATCTTTGACTGTTTCAAAGTCACATGTTCAACAGCTTATTCAGTATTTCATTCAACTTATGATAGGGTAAGGCTAATGCGATTTTTGGGTTTTAATGTAAGGTGATTAATTGAAAAACAAACAAGGTTAAAGGCTTAAAAGTGTTTGCAAAGAGAAAATAACTAGGTGGGCCATTTTTAAGCTAAAGGGTGTAAAAACAAAGAAAGCCTTAATCATTTCCATAACCCAAGTAATCAAAAAAATTCAATCTAGTTCAGTGCAAGTTCTGAAGGCAAGCCTGATTAGAGGAACATCACACAATATAAAGAAATAAAATGACATAAAGATGATGTCATTTAAAGCTCAAATCCACTCACATGTTTAATTCAAGAATTCACCTTAATTCCACATATTACCTAATCACTCAAATGTCAAAAAATTGGCTAAGTATATAAGTTCGGTTATTGCAATCAATCCATGTGATTCACTTTAGACCCACATAGCCCAATTTAATTTCATGCACACACTTAATCTCATCCAAACTAATATGATAAAGCTTCATGGCTTAACACACAACATAAGCATGCCAAAATCGAAATGAGAATCAAAGAAGAACAAAATCACATAGTCACATACATGAACTCCATATCCTTCCCCCACACCTAGAATGAGCATTGTCCTCAATGTCCAAAAACAATAAAAACACAAAAGAGGGATGGGAACAGAAGTACTCCCTTAGATTGAAGATGCCATTTGCAACTTTGACATGAATAATTGCAAATTTGAAAACACAGATAACAGTGTTGAAGTGAAAGATTGCAACTTCCTTTTCAAACACCTACAAACAAAACAAACCAAAGAAAACAAGTAAAACACTCAAAGTAAACACCCAAAAGATATGCATAAAAGAGAAAAAAAAACACACAAAACAAAGGAATACGGATAGGGTAAATCCAATTAAGCGCTTATTTAAGGTCATCAGCTTGACCCTTGGCATATGTACATCATCTATTATCGAATGAATGCTTGAGCCCAACAGAAAGCATGCTCAAACTCCGTAAGGAGCCTAGAGCACCTTCCCTCAAAGTAGGCTCTTTATTAGCACAATGCCTTAAGACTTATGAGGAGTAGAACTTCATCGTTTCACCCTCATACTCTAATATACACTCGTCTTCTCGGGCATCGCCCTTCTCACACCAAGATGGTCTTTGTAAGAGTATCACCAATAGGTGTGGAGGCTCAACATCCTGCTTGTCACCTTCGGTCTTCATCTCACTCGCCCACAACTCGTTCAACTCATATGTATTAGCAACTTTTCTTCTTATTGCTTATCTTCTTGTTCTTCTTCATCTTTTACTTGTAAACAACTAAGAAAAGGAAATGAAATTCGGTTAACGATAGCATAAACTGCATCGCTTACCTTCAGAGGTTGCACATCCTCCATCTTTTCTTGAAATATAACCTCTTCCTCTCTTAACTTTGCTTGCTCTTCCTTTATTGTTTTTGGGTTCTCCAAATGATTTCCACTCTCTGAAGTAATGCACAACTCCTCAGCATCACTCTCTTATTGGCTAAGAACACTTTTAAAAACGCAGGCTTCTATGCTTCCTAACACGTCCGCTAAGTGACTCAATTGATCTTCCAAGCTCTTCAAGCTACTCCTCGTTTCCTGCTGGAATTGAAGAGTGTTTGTCGCCAAACTCATTACGATCTCCTCCAAAGACATCTTATTAGCTTGTGGTGGCGATAGTGGAGGTGGAGGCTCTGGCTAGAAGTAGGATTGCTCTTGATAGTAGCTTGATGGAGAAGCAAACCTATACTATGTATTTTGCAAAATAGGACACATATAAAAAGGATAACCCAAAAATAAACAAACTTTATATATCTTAGCTTGTTGATCATCCCTTGGCACTTGCGCGGCTAAAGTGTAAAATTTGCCACTTGATGGTCAAACCTGGAAGTAGCAACAGATGGAAACTGATCAGCATAATAAGGATAATATGAAAAATCAGAATCAAAAGCATATTGCTGTTAAAAGATCAAAAAATAAAAAAAGTTGTGAAATTAAAACAAACAGAAGACAAGGTAACCAAGAGCAACGAAACCAAAACCAAAAACAGAAACATCAAGACTTATATTTAGGGGAAAACTTATTGACGGTAAAGAGGACCAGGACTTCAAAAGAAATTGGGTCGCTTATTGCCTCCAGGTCTTTAGTTGTAAAGGCAATGTTCATGAATTAATTAGTGATGGTGGAATCGTCCTTTCTGGTGGTGTGAAGACAACGACAAAGAAGAGATCATTAAGTTGTAGTTTGTTGAAGAAAGTGAGTTTCTAATGCTATCCAGAAACTCCGAGCAGTATCACAAGCTAGATCAAGAAATGCAATTATAGAGATAAGCGTCATGGTGAGACAATAGTATACTAATTTGTCCTGTTTTGCCATTCCAGAAATTTTGCTAAAGGAGACGAAATGTCGTCAATTGATATATGATGCTTGGATGGTAGAGTGATAGATCTGTTAATATACCTGGCTAAGTCACAGGTAAATCCGTCGACATACTTGGTTAAGCCACAGGTAAGTAGCATTGCTTAACTTGATTTTTCCATAGTTATTGTTGTTTAGAGCAGTTGAATGAAGTTTGTGATGTTGGTAATCAATAGTGAGGTGTTTGCAGATTGCATTGTAATTTTCTTCTGTTTCTGTATAATAGATGTAGTACAAATGTGTTTATGTCTAGTAGATGTAGTAGAGGTGGTATTGAAGACAAGAAAGAAAAAAAATTGAGAATGAGCTTAGGTAAGCTCCAATACCGTGTAAGAAAATAAGGTTAAAAAGAAACTGAAACTATGTAGCAGAGATGTGTTTTTGTTGTGTGTATTGCATTACAATGTACACCAGATTTACACACATTTAGAGTTAAGATCTATCTTTTTGTAATTGATCTATCTAAACTTAATGATAAGTGACAATAAGAATTTTATCTAATGTAATTACAATAGGAAGATTGAATTAAGATGAGGACGATTTTCTGTTCTCAAAAAGTAACTTGAGATCATGTCAATATTATGTGTTAACTTGGAACTTACTGACATAGGTAGGAGAAGTTATAATTTAATGACCCAAAACTTGCATTTATTTTCTTTCTTGTAATACCAAACCATAAATAATATTCATTTCTATTGATTATCTTGCCAAATAAATTTTCATAAAATCAATTGTGGTGGGAAATTATACGTAGTCCTTAATAATACTGATTATATAAATTTTTATGTTTCTAGGAAATTACAGAAACAATTTTATCTAGGTACTGGTGAAAAAGATATTTATATACATAACTTACTTTTACGTTTGATACGTAGTTCACTATGTTGTTGACGATTAATATTGATTTTTTTTGTTCAATCTAATTAAAGATGTGTTCAATTGTTTTAGTTTGGTTTAATTAATTGCATAACATAAAAAACAAAGAAAAGTCATTTAAATCTGAACAAATAAGCACCTTACAACAACCAAACTATTTAATACCTTGATAGTGTACGGAGGGAATTGTATTCATACATATTGTATAATTTATTATTCAAACACAAAGTTGAAAGTTATTTAAGTTAGTTCATTTTATTTGGAAAAAAGGACAATTTTTATATAGTTAGTGATTGAAAATTTTAAAAAAAATTCAGATAAGTTATAAAGAACTTGTAGCAAAATTAATTAAAAGAATATTATTTTTACATTAACACATTTAGGATAAAGATAAGCAAAATAATTTAAAATATTTTCAAAATGGACAATTAAATATTTATAAACTCAAAAAGGTGCGGGTATAACATGAAACTAAATATTAGAAATGTAAACAATAGTCGTGGATATTATTATTATTATTATCAAGATATTATTAAGATGTATATTTTCAATGTTTGATTGATTGTTATCATAATATTATTGTTAAAATCATATCCTACAATTTATATTTAATTTCTTAAGAATTATTTTATTTTGTTTCTTTAATACTATATAACCACAAAATATTTTTAGTTCTTTATCATAAAAATTATTTAAATTTAAAATTTTATCGAATCATATGAAATAATTTTGATTAACTGTTTATAAATATAAATATTTTAATTAATTGTATATGAAATAAAATATATAATAACTAAATATAATTATTAATTCTGAATATTTAATACGAAATATTAGCATAATTATATAAATATTTTAATTATTTATTTATAAAATAATCATATAATAATATAAAATATTAGCATATTAATAACCTATCTAATCTTATTATTTTTAATTATATACTAACCATGCATAAGTAATAATTCCATGCATATTTTTTATTTTTGTTTTTTGTTATTTTCCTATTCTTTTATGCCATTCCCAAGTTATTAATTATTCAGTTGACGCAAACAGTTGACATTTCCAATTCAGAGTTTTCATTGGGCAACACCTATAATAAGCGCTCAAGTTGTCAGTCAAACCACTTCCCATGACCATATCAGGGACCGACCCCCTGACACGGACATGTCCATGCAACTCCCACGATGAAACTCCCACCACTGAACGATCATTACTCCATCACGCGTGATTGTCCAAACATGTCCCATCTTGCAACTTTATTCTCACGACCATCAAACCGGTGGATGGCTTTTGCTATGGGTTGGAACAGGATTACGATAACAGATGATTACGAGATCTTATGTGCCGTTTTACTTATTTTAAGGTTGTGACTATACATTTATGTAAATTCTACTTAAACACGTAGATAAAAATTAATAGAATAAAATTTACAGATGATCTGCTCCAGATACCATTGGTTATCCTCACTTTGAGAAGTCTTAGCTGTTTCGTTCAGTAGACGTCAGAAGCACATTATGATTTAACAAGAGAGTAATCTGTGAACCTCCGATCCTCAGTAATGTATACACTCGCATGTAATTAAAAAAGAAATGAACTGTACCTTAGATTTGATTTTTATTATTTGTTTAATTTGAAGGTAGTGTATAAAATGTATCGTTGTATGCTGTATGCATGTGGAACATAGGGTGTAAAGAACTGTTCTCTTTAATATATGCAGGCGAATATGACTATCTTTGTCCCTTTCTCTATATTTAAAAAATGGAGATGAAGAATATTGAAAGGAAAGTCATTGTTAGTGCTTTACCCGATCGAATAAAACACATTAAAAAGGATGTTATTGGGTGACTATGATTTAAATGTCCAACTATTGTTACTCCATTTGGTGTCGTGGGAGATATAATTCAATGTTGGTAATTAGACGAGCCACCCTCCTGTACATTGTTTAAACTTCTGCGTGAACCTCTATATAGAGTTTAATCATTTTCTAAGAATCAAATAAATTAATATAAAAACATTGAATGTATAAGATAGACTTATAGAGTCACTCTTAGTTGATTAAATGTTATGAAAATTTATATAATTTATACTCTTTTGTAGTGCTTTGGAGATTTTAGTTTACTTTTACATTATTATAAAAATTTTACTCTTTAATATGAATGTGACAATTTTTGAAGGGGTGTAATTTCGCAAAAATTCTGGTTCGGTCATAGTTGTTTCTAGCACAAGCAAAAACAAAAAATTAAACGTAAAATAACAAATTAATACAGAAATTTGAAAACGCAATTCGACACATCTTACCTACGTCTGCAGGGTCCTAACCCAACTTATACTTTCACTAACGATAATAGTTTTATACAAGACCTTACTGAGCCGATTCACTCAAAATTCAATAATATCCCTCGTCTTCACTGTCGTGAAAGTATTTCACACTCGATAACTCGACCGACTCGTGTTAACCTCAACAGAGAATTTTGTAAACAACTTTTTGACGCAAGACAATAAACAAACAATTCAAGTGATTAAAATAAACAACAAACATACAAAGAGACTTGAGAAAGAGAACAACTTCCCTAACAATGTAGCTTTAACAATAGGAAGTTATCCACTGAAAAATCTGCTGTGAAGCTTTAATATTGTCACCGGAAAATCCCACGTACAGCAGCAGTAAAATCACCAACAAAACAAATGTTTCATTGCCGAAACATTGCAGACGATGGAGCTTCAATCAAACAAAAAACTTATGGAGTTTCTCCACAAAAACACGATTCAAAATCAATTTAGAAAATTAATCATGATGGACAGAAAAACGCAGCTCCCAATCTAGAAAAAATCTTCAAAAATCACTCAAAACCCAAAAAATTTAGATGTCGAGTCACCATATATATCCTTATCGGTTTATTCCACACAAGACAACAACAAAACTGTCCTAATAAATCACACAATGGGCAGATGAAACATAGCAAAAATCTGCATGTTTTTCACTACCGAAAATCCCACCACTTCAATTCAAAAATGTTAGATTCCGTTTCCGGAACCCAACTACTTATACCGATTACCCAAACTAGAACCTGAATCCGCGTCGGAAACCTTAAACTACTCCGAAAATCTCGACATATTTTTTTTTCATCTTGTTCATCTAAACGACCATTTTCATCCTAATCATACTCATACAAGAGTCGGGTCTCAACTGGAAGATGAAA
>JAOTAZ010000187.1:59011-71363 GCA_025629785.1 Erythroxylum oxycarpum | reverse complement strand
GAATTAAAATTCACTTTCTTCAGACAAATTGTAGCCTTATCTTTCTAGTTTAATCCAAATCAAGAATCACCTCATTTAGATACCTAGAACAAAAATTATGGCCAATATACTTTCTGATTTTTCTAGTCCAATACTACACACTAAACCCGACTTCAATTCATAAATTGAAAATCTTAGAGGCTAAATTAAAATCCACTTCCTTCATATGATTTGTAGCCCCATGTCTCTATTTTATTTTGCCTCAAGAATCAACTCAATCGGATCTCCAAAGATCAAGAATTTCTCAAAATACTGAACCATGTTCAGAAAATTGTCAACTCACTTTGATTAAATCAATCTCTTTCAATTTAATATGACAAATTATAAATTTCCTATCATGATGTAGATAATTGTCTTAGGAATCCAACGCTTCAAAAATCAAGTCAATTGGATGTCGGACGGAGAAATTATAAGCAAAAGATTGAACAAGGGTCGGATTAGGGGAGGAGAATAGCAAAACAAAAAGGATTTTTCATATATATATAAAACCAAAACTTCCAAAATTCATAACTCTTGATCCCGAACTCCAAATTTGACAAATTTGGCATCAATGGAAATATAAAAGGAAGCTCTACAACTTCCATGAAGAACTCAAAAATCAATTCTATCTCTAAAGGGGTTAAAAATCCAATCAAAGTTACTGTCCCTACTTGTCATCTCAAAACAGTGACAGAACTTTCAAAAATCATAACTTCCTATTCCATATTCCAAAATTTGCATACTTTACATCAATGAAAAGATCTAAACATAATCTAAAACTTTCATGAAGAACTTAAGAGGAAATTCAACCTCTAATTAGGTCAATTTTTCACTCAAAGATTCTGCCCTGTTGAACAACACCTAAACAAAATCCAAACTTTCAAATTTCATATCTTGCAATTCCCACATCCAAAAAGTTACATACTTTATGGCGATAAAAAGCTGGGAATATAAGCTACAAGTTTCATGAAGATCATTTTCTTAAATTTGGCCTAAATTAAAACGTCAACTCTCATCCCTAAAAAGTCAAATTTTCTTATTTCTTCAATTTTCACACTCTTTCTCTTTATTTCTTGATTTTTCAACTTTCATTTCAACCAACTCATTCACTTAAACTCTCATAACCCATACAAATCTACTCAAATATCAAAGCCATTAAAATTAATCAATTCTTTTCTCATTAATTTTTCTTAAAGCACAAATTCATCTATAATACAATACATATACAAAAACACTCATTCAATTTCATTTACTATTTCTAAGTTTCACTAAAAGATCGGGGTCCAACACTTCCTACTTTTGTATGAGTGTTTTTCGGATTCCTATGGGCATTTGTGACGATTTACGAGTGACCGTGCTAAAATCCATTGGGCTAAATAGGAGAGACTTTGTGTTCCCAAGAAATTAGGCAGTATGGGCTTTCGTGATTTGAAGTGTTTTAATCTTGCGATGTTATGCAAACAGGGTTGGCAATATTTAACATACCCAGATTCTTTACCAAACCAGATTTTTAAAGCCAGGTATTTTCCGAATTGTGATTTTCTAAATGCAAAGGAAGGAAGAAATCCTAGTCTTATTTGGAAAAGTATTTGTTCAGCTAAAAATCTTTTGGATAAGGGTGTTAGATGGCGTATGGGTGATGGTGCTTCTATCTCGGTGTTCAAAGATCCTTGGTTGATCAATGATTCTAATGTTTTTGTGCTTTCGAATCCTTTGCGTGGTATGACTGAGATGAAAGTTAATGAGTTAATTGATGCTAGTAATTCGACTTGGGATCATTCTCTGGTTAATGACATTCTAGCTCCCCATGAGGCTTTGCAGGTGTTCCAAATTCCCATTTCTCCTTTTATGCCGAAAGATACTCTTTGTTGGCATCACTCCAAGAATGGGATTTATAGTGTGAAGTCTGGATACAGAGTTGCTATTTCTCATTTTTCAGATATTCAAGCTCATGTTGTGGAGGGCCCATGGAATGCTATTTGGGGTGCTCATCTCCAGCCAAAGATTAAAGAGTTTATTTGGAGAATCTTGCTTGACTTTGTTCCTTGCAAGCAGCGCATCCTGACGCATGGTGTTACTTTGGATCCTTCTTGTTCACGTTGTGGTGTAATGGAGACAATGGATCATGTTTTGCTTACTTGCCCTCAAACTAGAAACACATGGATGTCTTCAGGTATTGTTTTATTTGGTGTTGTTATTAAGGGTTGTATTATCTCTTGGTTGTGTGGCAATAATTTGGATCTTAGAGATAGAGCCCTCGCTATCTGCTGGAGTCTATGGTTTCATTGGAATCTCTTTTGCTGGAAACAAAAAGATACTCTGTCGAATACTATTGTTTCATTTGCGGATGACTATCTTAGAGATTGGAAAGAAGCGAAAACTACGTTTGCTCAAGTGCAGGTTGTTTCTGACAGGCTAAGTCGTACTCTATATTAAAAGAAACTTTTGAATGGTTGAGTCAAATGCAATGTTGACGCTTCGTTTGTTAAAAGAAGGAATAAGTCAAGTTTTGGAGCTATTCTTTGGGACCACCATGGTAACTTTATCTTGAATTTTTTGGGGCATATTCTCTTTTGCTCTAATACCACTCTAGCATAAGCCATTTCTATTAAAGAAGCTTTAGCCTGGATCAAAAGCCTTAATTTGGATAATGTTATTCTAGAATCAGATTATTTAGAGGTAATTGATGGGATTAATTTTGGTTCTTCTAATTTTTCTGAAGTTGGTTTAGTGTTTGCTAATTGCCAGGAGCTGAAGACTCACTTCCAACATCTATCCTTCCTGTGGATTTCTCGAAATGCTAATAGAGTTGTTCATTCTTTGGTAAGGGTAGCTCTGCTATATGCAGATCGCTTTATTTGGCAAGTAATATTTCTTCTGTTATTTTTTCTAATGTTTCTTTTTCTTTTATTAATTATAAGGAAGTTTAGGTCTGAGTGTATGGGGTAAAGCTTGTTAACTTTGAGTTTAGTTGCTTCCTCTTTATTGATTTGTCTTTTCTCTGTTGTTTGATTAACGTCAAAAAAAAAAAAAATCACTATATGGGCATGCAAAAAACAGAATTAAGTTGTCTTTCCTTCTAAATATTATCTCTGATATTCTACTATTCTCTCTCTCTATCTCTATTTATAATTTCTCTGGCGTCCGTTCTTTTTCTGGACTCTTCTCTTCTGTTCTTTATTTTTATTGGCAACAAATGTGCTTCGGCTGCCTGCATTGGAAAGCAATGCAGGTGTACTGATGTTGCGTGTAAAATTGGATCAGGTATTTGAGAAGCCCAATACTAATATGCTCCATCCAGAAACCCAATGGTGGGTGACACTGACGTATAATCGGTATCCGGTTAGTGCTCTGGCCTACAGATCATAACTGGTTACAGGGAGAACCGGTCACCGGTTTGTAGTTGAGAATTTTTGTCACCTGCCTGTAATCCAAACAAACCCCTTCAGCTCCTTTCTTTCGCGCTCGAACGTGGAAACCCTGATTTCGATTTGTCCCAATTTTCAATTTAACAAAACCCTAACTGCTCAATTCAGAGGTATTCAGAATCGAAACCAGACGTGCAGTAACGCTAACTGATCACTTCATGTGGTCTAAATTCGAGCTACTGACTATATAACCTCCGTCAGACCAAAACCCTAATTCTATTTTTAGATACGAAAAATGGACGCCAAGGACATCCTGGGATTGCCCAAAACTCAATTACCAATAGCGCAAGAAAAGAAATCTCAGCCCAAAAAAGATTCCCAGAGAAAACCGGATGGCATTTCGCGGGAGGCATGTTAACGAGCACTAATTTTGCTCCTATTTTGTTCTGTTTAACTGTCATCTTTCAATTAAGTGACCAGAAACGGTTTGTCTGTGAAACTGTAGGTTTATGCTCTTACCGGAGGGTTGGCACCTCTTATGCCATCGATTGATTCGTCTCAATTGAAACGACGCCCCCCATCTGATGAGAAGGTCTTTTAATTTTATTTTATTTTTCTGTTTTCCTAGGGTTTTGGTATCGGTTCTATCATTTGTTCGCCGTTTGAGAATTGGTTGTTTAGGTTAGGGTTTGATTATGTTAAATGGGTTTGATTAGGGAGGGAACTGAAAGAATGCATTGCTGAAGAGAGCTGTCATTTTAGTGCAATTCTCTAATTTGTTTCCCATCTGTGTTTCTTCTCGACTTGGTCTTATATAAATTGATAAAATGTGAAACCTTGGCATGTTTTCGTTATTGATTTCAGTAGTAGTTCGATTTATTAAATAGGATCTGTTTTCTTTTTAATAAATTCGGAAACATGAATTCAGATCACTTGGCAGTGGCTTCCTTTTACCAGTTCGGCAAGAAAGGATAATTTGCAGCTTTACCATTGGGTAAGTTTTTTGCTACCCGAGTGTCATCTTTTCATGGATTGGCTTCACTTAT
Organism: Erythroxylum oxycarpum; assembly: GCA_025629785.1. Classification (NCBI taxonomy): domain Eukaryota; kingdom Viridiplantae; phylum Streptophyta; class Magnoliopsida; order Malpighiales; family Erythroxylaceae; genus Erythroxylum; species Erythroxylum oxycarpum. The sequence goes on along the minus strand of JAOTAZ010000187.1, from coordinate 66,931 downwards.
TATGGTAGGCATTTGAAAGAGCTCTTAGATTGTCGTATGATTTCCAGGTCAGAGTTGTCAATGGTCTTCCGCCAACTGGTGATTATTCGTTCGCCAAGTATAACAAGGTGTGAACAAGTTTTATTATGGATTGCTCAAGTAATTATATCTGCCTGCAGTTAATCTTTGCCTTTTCTTCTTGTAACTATGGGAGTTTAATCTTCTTGTTTATCTTGCATTACACAGTCTGTCAATATTATCAGATATACAGAGGAAGAGTATGAGAAGTATTTAAATGATCCTGTAGGTGCCAAATCATTCCTGTGGCCTCTTTTGTTGATTTTTGCATGTTAAAAGTTTTAATTCGACCATAAATTGAGAGTTAAAGTCCTGTTCAGGAGACTTATTGGACTAATTTCCATTATTTAATTTTATCCTCATCAGATGTGGACCAAGGAAGAGACAGATCAATTATTTGACTTGTGTGAATGCTTTGATCTTCGTTTCGTCGTGGTAGCTGATAGGTTTCCCTCATCTAAAACAGTGGAGGAACTGAAAGATCGATATTACAGTGGTATTTAGCTGTTTTTTACTGCTTACTATCAGAAGCATCTCTAGTTATTGTTTTATGAATTGAAATAAAACTGTTAATTTGTTTTAAAGTTGATATTAATGTTTATCGCATTGTTTTGTTCAGTATGCCGAGCTATATTGATTTCAAGAGCTCCATCTCCTGCAGATGTTTCCGGACATCCTCTTGTGAAGGTGACCTAACTTTGTATATGAAGTTTACATGATTGTTGCTCTTTTATGTTGGGAAGATTGGGAAACAATGCTAATATTTCCTTATAACTGAAAATCATTTTTCTTTCAAATGAAACTTATGCATTCGGCTTAGTATGTTTTCTTTAGTTTGTATTTTGATATTCCATTCTTTCTGAAGGAACCATACAATATTACACAAGAAAAAGAGCGTAAACGTGCATTATCTTTGGTCCTGTCCCAGACAAAGCAGCAGGAACGAAAAGATGCTGAGGTTTGCACCTTATGTTGACAGTTATTGGTGGTTAATGTTTCTGGGAAGCTTTTCCTTTGATACTTGCTTATTATCAGATGTTGCTTATTTCTTCATCTTCTATTTCTTGTCTAAGGTTCTTGCTGAAGCAAAGAGAATAGCTGAGTCACGCATGGCTGCACGGGTAAAGTGTTAGTTTAAATGTGCTGTTCTGTCTATTTTATGAACTATGGGATGCTGACTATATACCAATAGCTCTGGAAGAAGTGAGATGAAGGGAAGATATGCCTTAAGCTGGCTTCATGATTCTGGATGCTAGAACACCTTTTTTGTGTTTTGTGCAGGTTAGTGGCATTTCCATTAAATTGATTTTGCTCTTCTTTCAGGGTGCCGAAGAACCCTCATTGCCTATGGCATCTAATGTCGGTCCAGAAAGTGGTGATATGGCTGTTAATCCTGAAGATGCTTCACCTTTGTCCATTGCCCAAGTCCCCTCTGCTGCAGCGCCTTCATCATTTGTAGTTGCAGATAATAGCTCTATTTTAACTTCTCTTCGTATGGTATGTTAATCATTTTGTTCTCTCTCCCTCTCTCTCTCTCTTTCTGACACACACACACACGTGCTTGCGCATGCCCATGGACAAGGGTTGGCTGAGACAAATGAGTATTTTTCTGTCCATTGAAGAAATGCTCAATTTGTCTTTTTCCTCTCTGTTACCTGCTACACTATTAGTAACTGCTAGGACTTTCGGTCTGCAATTTGTTGCTACACTGATTTTGGGTACAAGCTCAGTGAATCTGATTGAATTGCATTTCAGCTTCGGGTATACCTGAGAACATATGCACTTGAACAAATGGTACAAGCTGCAAGCTCATCTGCAGGACTACGGACAATCAAGCGGGTTGAACAAACATTACAAGATCTTGGGGTCTGTCTACCACACTTTTGGTTCCTTTCTGTACTAAATGATTTTACATTCGAAGATTTATGTTTTTGCTGCCATTGTTTTACTTTAGCAGCATACTTAATGTCCTTTTCTTTCTGTGGCTATGTGTTCCATGAAGATGCAAGGTCTTTTTAGGTTTATGTTGCTCCATTTGTGAAGTTCTGTATTGTCTCCCTTGTTCCTTTTTTTTTTTTTTGGGATGGGGATGTTAGGTGGTTGTTTAGAAAGAGATGTGGGTTTTCTTTTCTTTAATTTTTATTTTCTCTGTATGAGAAAGGATTCTGGATATTCTTGATGTTCTTATCAGTGCAAATTCTCCACATTTTCCATATGCTTAGCTTCTTTTGCAAATTTTTCTTATGAAGATGAAGGGCTTGATATTTCAGAGCATTCCCAATGGTGAACGCAGTTGAATTCTTTGTTTCATGTATACTTGAGGTTATCATTTTTGTAACATACGATGATGTGGCAACTTCTCTTCTGCAGGTTAATTTAAAACCAAGGGTGCCAACCAAGGCTGTCTGTGCTGAGCACCTTGAGTTAAGGAAAGAGATTCTGACCCTGCTGAACCTTCAAAAACAGGTAATGCATACCTGAGTCCACTTTGTGGAAAAACTCTTTGGATTTTTTATTTTGCTGTCTTCACTTTTAACTTTATCTTCCCTTTTTTTGACTGAATTATAGTCACATGATTTGACAAATGGTTTTTGGTTAGATTACAGTAGTGTATCTGATAATTATGATTGTCAATAATGAAAGAATGATATCTTGCTTGGTAAATATGCCACTAACAAGGAGCTGCACTTCTAAACATGGTTTCCCATAGTTGACAGTCTTGTATTTGAGACATTGGTCTTTTTCTTCATCTGGCATTAGTTTTGAACCAACTGGCTCATCTAATGCCTTTGTTCATTTCTAATTTTCGTTGCCATCATAGCTTATATGCTAGTGATGGTCACTTAAGGATACATTTTGCCTTCTAAGATTGAAGGCATTGCTACTGTTTAAATGTATTGCAATTATTCTCTTCGAATTTTTACTGGCCAATGAAGGCATGATGTTGGTCACCTTTCTTCCATCATAAAGGCTAAGGTGTATGTATCTAAGGGGAATATTGAAATGAATACAGGTATAGGTAGGAATTACCGATATTGTTCATTCAAACGACACAAAAATAAAAGAGATCTTGGTTTAATACTTAAAAGTTCATTCATTTCCTTTGATGTGTGGATTCTTTGTTTGATTTTCAGTTGCAATACAAGGAAGCAGAAGGTTCATCTTTCCGTGAAGGCTCATATGGTGAAATGCCAGCCACGCCTAAGGTCTGTGTACATCTGTCTCTGCAACATATTTCATAATTGAGCAAATTTTGATTGAGGACCTTCATGATGCATTCATTATATCTTGACTTTGCTACTAATAACTTGTAACAGGGTTCACTTCGTGATCAGGATCGTATATTTGTTCCAGATTCCATGAGTTTTGGAGGTAATGTACATCTATAATGTGTACATTTGCTCTTTACCTTGCCTTTGGTTTATCAATTGTGGTAATTTTATGGACTTAACAATGTTCTATTGATTGAGAAAATAGGGGAAAGGGTTGTCCGCCGGGAACAGAAACGCAAGGTAAATATCACTTTTTTATGTCCTCAGTTCTCTCCAACTCTTTAAACTGTTGAAGTCTAATTGTCTTGACCTCTGACATTCAAGGGGCCTGGAAGGGTATCGGAGGGTCCATCATCACCAGCTCATAAAAGACCCAGAAAAATGAAGGCTTCAGATCTATGATTTTAGAGGTGAGGAAGCAAAAAATCAAATGAATCAAGAAGCCTTAAGTGTAGTTATCTGAATTGTTTGTGTTGTTTGTCTCTTCATGATTTTTTCAGGATCAATGCTTCCAATGATGGGAGCCGTTATGTGCCCAGAGGCAGAATTGTCAACTTTTTGAAAGGATAACAGAAGGCAGAGATGTAGTTCCTAGTATTTACGCTACAATTTTAGGAGTAATTAGTAGAGCTGTCATTAGCAGATAATTAGGGGAAGGTATTATAATTCTTTCAGATGGAGAAGTATGTCCAATGTGGATGAATGTCACAATGGGTTCTGGAATCCACCTATCTATGAAGAGAGCCTGACTGACTTTGTACAAAACTAGAACGTTGCTTATATGAATAGTTATTTAACGTCTTGCTTGATGAAAGCTCAATTAGCTCTTTGTCAATGCACTGTATAATGTCTCCTGAAAATTTTGTGCCTTTCCAGTAACGATGCATGACGGTCAAGATTTAGCAATCAGAAGTATGGTTGTTTAGGCCAAGTAAGCTGTTCTCACTATTGGGTTGTGCTTGTGGCTTTCGCTTAAATGAGGGAACTTGTGTCCTAGGAGTTGATTTAGGCGGTAGAATTTTCATTTTGACTACTTTCTGTCTTTGAGCTCCTGACGTGTAATACTGATCGATCTTTAACAACTGTTAGTTGACATTGAATCATCATTATAGCTGCCTGATGTGAAGAATTCCCCACTTCTCTCTCCCATAGCATAGGTCAAATGGTTGTGTAAGAACACCACTACATAGAAATTAGAGAAACAGCGACGCAAGTCAAAAGAGCTGCGGAGCTTGGACCGCGCGACCTTTCAAATTTGCAAACTATGACTTGCAGGCAGTGTTTTAAAACCCATGCTATTGAACCGAAAGTTTTATTAGTTATTGATTTGATCGATTCAATCATCGATTATATTGATGTGATGTCATAATTATATTTAATTATATATAATATTAATAATATTAAAAAATATATTAAAAAAATTTATTAAATTAATAGTCGGATTGACTTTGACCGATTTTTATTAATTCAATTGAAAACTAATTTTTAAGAATAAATTGGACCAGATAATCGACCAATTATCGGTCAAATTAGTCGGTCCGAGCCGATTTTCAAAACAACAATACTATCATTATCTCTACAATTAAGTCACGTGTCGACGACGGACCATGGCCTCCAATTTTTAAACACTTTTGTGGCTGAAAAATGTTAAAATACCCCGACCATGTGTTTTCTTGTATGTGATCGTGCTCCTCAAACTATGCAAAACCTTCTTGTATGCCGGGCTTCTCCTTCTCCATGCTTGCTTCGAGCTTACCATTCCCATCGCCCCCCAAATCGCTTCGTGCCCAAACCGTTTTGCAGTTTGAGAAATAAAAGCCCAGCAAGCTTTAGAACTAGTTGGCCCTCAATTTCTCTCTCGCTTTTTGGTGTAGGGTTTGTTTTGGGTCCCCTACTCGACGGCATTCATTCACGGGTCAACCTTCAAGTATACCAGAATGGGTTCATCAACATTGGTCCTCTTCAGACTAACGTCTGGGTAAAACGGAATTGCATTTGGTTATTGTATTACTATAATTTTCAACTTTAGATTTTATGTTATGTATGCTGCCTGGATTTTGGGTAGGTACCTCCTATACTTGGATTGTTTTATTGCACTGTCGGGTTGCTTCAACTCTTCTTGGATGAACGAGTATCTTCACAAGTGCATGAGGGAAGTCCACAGAAAGTAGCTGCTTCACTGATGTAAGTATATAGTCTTGGTTTCTTGTAACAATTGAACTCTAGTATGTACTCACCAAGCAAAACAAAGAATATCAATTAGATATGAGAAACTTGAGGATGAACAGCAACGGAAATTAGAATTATGCTTCATGCCATGCATCTTATAACTCTTAGCTTTGTTGTTCAAAGACAGAGCATTAGCGCTACTACTGGAATTGAGCGCAGAATTGTATAGAGCTGGAATAGCAGCCAACATTGAAGCCTACATATTGTTTGCTGGAGCAGAATTCATTTGGTTTACACTAGACAGAACATGGCTCGGGTTTGCTCTAGCTTCTATTATTGGCATAGCTTGTCCTCTGGCTGAAATCCCCATAATGAAGTAAATATTGCCAACTCTAAAAAATATGTTAACATGAAAAGACATCAAATGGACTAACTTGTCTGCCCATATCCAGGTGGTTTCACCTATGGCATTACCCACACGCGAACATTGAGATCCTTGGTCAGGTAATCGATTACGATACTGTCGATACTAATCGGAAACACCTCACTGTTGGCTGTTTTCAGAAAATAAGACCCTTTGTGGTGGTATGCAGGGACTTGTGACTTGGACAGTCACTTGCTACTTTGCTTACACGCCATTCCTTATCAGTTTATCAAGGTGGTTGAGATCAACACTAACTGCTGCAGACAAATCTACCTAAAGAAGTCACCCTGTCCGTAAGATCCAGGATCAGGTGGACATACCTTCCTACTATTTCTTAGGAAAACCTTAGAGGTGTTTTAAATTTCATATATATGCTGATTTGGCAACAGGAGGGGTTTACTCATCCCACAACAAATTAACATGTTAGTCTTGATCTTTCATTTACTTATGGTGCAAAAGAACCAGAGTTTGTGTACATTTGGGACGAAAGAAGCTGTATGCCTTGAATGAGAGATCAACATGTGCGAGAATGCTCTTATTTTCTTTCAATACCTCGATGCAATTCTCTTATTTTCTACTAGGAGATAGTAACAACAACAAACACGAATCCTGGTTTCAAGCTATAATATATGATACATGCTTTTTATGCGTGTCTAATGATGAGTAGCGACTGATTCGAAAGTTCTGCGACATGGCTTGAACTAGCCCACAAAAATAACATCGTTTATATCTGCAAACTTCTCTTTGATTGCTGCTTTGATTCCTGATCCAATCGACTCAGGTCCCGTATACTTTACACGGCATTCTCCAACCTCAACGGACACCACCTCCACGCTTCCACCAAAATTCTTTATAGCCGGTCTCAATATATCAAGATGGCCATTCACAGCCTGAAGTTGCACGTCGTCCACAACAATTGTTAACATGACAAAACAAAATTGCAAGTCCAAAGCTTAAAGTTTTTGTCATAATCAGCTTTCCATGTTCGAGGATTTACCTCCACAGAAGTCTCCTTCACTTCCTCATCATAGACTTGGCGAATATCTTTAACGGCGTTCCCAAACTTCTCTTTCAGCACTCTTTCGATCCCCATTTTCATGGTGGTCGTTGAACTCGGACAATTCCCACATGCTCCTGTTCTTCAAACTCAACATCTTACTAAACTCAACTTCACACAATTTACTAAGGCAATCATTTCAATAGATCCCACTCAAGAAAAGCACCTTGTAGTTTGAGAGAGATGACGCCATCATCGATGGAGACAACGTCGACGTTACCACCGTCAGCAATTAAATAAGGACGGACGTCCTCCAGAACCAGGTCCACGTTTTGTACGGTGAGCTCGAGCTTGTGGGCAGAGTATAGACCCAGCGATGAGGAACCAGTTGGTGAGCTCGCGCTCGAAACTTTTATGGCATTTCTATGCAAGACCCTTTCTTTTGGAAAGGGGTTGCGCTGTTTTAGAGCTAGGGATGGTCGGCGATGGCAAGGAAATAGTCCGATTTTCCGAAAAATCGGTCGGACTGCCATCGAAGCTAGAGACGCCATCGTTGACGAGAATGGTGGGAGTTGGGCGAAGACTAGAATAAGTAACCTGTTTAAACTTTAAAGAGGAAGGCAACTTTTGGTAAATTTTTAAAGTTCAGGGGCTTATGAAGCAAAAAAAGAAATAAAAAAGAAGAAGAAAAAGAGATCGTGCTGACCGACAACAATTGTCTCACCCAGATCCGGAATGAGATTTTCTGTACTGGTTTCTGACAGAGAATCTTATCTTAATAGAATCCAGGAATCAATAGCTGTGTAATGGAAAAAGGATTATATAAAATATTTAAATTCTACTTTTTACCGAATTCAAACTCCCAAGTCCCATCAACAAATGAAAAGTAAGCTTTATCTTTTGAAACTTTTATTTTCAGCAAAAATATTTTTTTTAATTATAAGAAAAGCGCAGCAAAAGTTACTCAATTGAACAAAGGAGGGTGATTCCTCCGATATTGT
>JAOTAZ010000185.1:31446-41696 GCA_025629785.1 Erythroxylum oxycarpum | reverse complement strand
TAAAATTGATGGGTATTTATGGTTTATAATTAATTACAATGTTAGATTCATAATTAAACTTATAAATTAACTAATAAAAAATCATGAAAGCAACTTATTTGGGTAACTATTAAATTAGAAATACCTTTTATAAGATTAAAATCGCAATATTTTCTCAGCATTAAAGTTATAATGCTTGATATACCTTTGGGACGCGTATGGATTAGATTTGGGCTTATTTAATAAGTCCCATCAATTTTCTATTGGCCTGGATTCTTTGGGCTCACATAAAAGGTCCAATAACTCAAGAATGATAAGTTTAATTAAAACAAAATTCAGTCATAGAAGAATTAGAATCATAATCAAATGCTAATAAAACTACCAAGTAGAGGTTGAGTTCAACTTTATTAAAGAACTCTTTTTGTTGGCGTAGGTAGCGCATACCTTCGTCGCTTAACCAAGTGATTCCGGTTCGATCTCTGCCTTTGAGAATGCAGCAAACTCTTGGGCCAGTTGTGGCCCCCATTTAGGATGTATCACGTATCGAAGGAGGATTAGTCACGGGTTTCGGTCCAGCGGACACCTCTTGGGAGACCAAAAAAAATAAATTGAACACTTTTTAACTTACTAATCTAAGTGCTGGAGTGTTTTTACCATAAAAGCCATCATGGGCCTATGTAATATTCGTTTTTTAAACTAAGATCAGTCCACCGTACCTATTACAAATTTAATTTACATCACTACTCAATCCAAAATTATTTATTGGATATGATAAGTCTATCATTACACGAGTTGTCACTTATCAAAATCATTTCAAACTTGTCAATACGTCCTTCAATTTAAAAACCAATGTGCCCCCATTACACGTGGTCTAAGCATCAGGTCTCAAAATGACCACCAAACCATGTCAAAGCGCTCAACGTCAAGTAATAGTTATTGGAAAATTTACATTTTTCGCTTACCTCACAACATCATTTTCTTCTACCCACTTTTAATGAATGTGCATGTACCATTCTAACATTTGTACATCTCCTTGACATTTATATCTTATAGAAGGCAAAAACATTTGCGTGATCATCGTCTGGCGAGAAGATTTGTTCAAGTGATATGTTACATATGACTGACGCCTAACCTAATCTTAGTTAATTTGATCAGAAATTGCATAATTAAAGGGTTGATAGCTCTATGTATAAAGACCAATTCCATACTCTGAGTCACCAAGAGATATTATAAGGTAAACTTTGGACCAAATATAAAACAAAAATATATTTTAGTCATACTTGGTTCTAACAGCACATCACACTACAAGAAAACTGTCTAGTAGCAACAAAATATTACCAACGGAATTGTGCCCATTTGAAATTAGCGACAGAAAACTCAATACCGTCGGTACAGTCGCATAATATAGCGACAGTCTAAATATCCGTTGCCATATTTTGAGGGAAAGTATCCCAGCAAAATTGAGCGACGGAATATTACCGACGTAACATTTACTGACAGATATTAGGGACGGAAGGATATGCTTGGTTCTGATAGCACATCAACCAATCATCTAATTGGTAATTCCTTACACATTTTTCCGGTGATATTATTCCAGAGTTGAAGCCTCCGAACATGAGTATTATATTACGTGTGGGATTATTATACAGAAGCCTCCAAACATATATATTATATTACAAGTTGGATTATACCGAAGCCTACAAACATAGATATTATATTATATGTTGGACCGTGCATGTCGAAGCCTCCAAACGTATACTGTTCTACATGTTGGATTATATCGAAGCCTCCAAACACAGATATTATGTTATGTGTTGGATTGTATAGAGTTTAAACAAAGCCAAGGGGCAAACCTAGATCCTATGATCATCGAAGCCCAATTCATGAAAAGGAAAGGTAAGAATGCATACACCTGACATATGACATAATGGAGTGCCAGAGTTCAATAATAGTCCACATCAAGTTTGGTGATGAATTGTAGTTATAGTAACTCATTTTCATCTCTAACAACTACTTAAAATATATGGCTAGGCAATACTTACTTTTTAATTATGATATCTAGGGATGTCTTTATGTAAGTAAGCTTAAGAAGATTTACTATTAAATTGATCGAAAGAAGTTAGAAAACAATCTTTGGGAAAAGAAAATAATAAAAAACACGATTGGTAGAAACTAAACAATACACAACTTGATAAGGAAAGAATAATTAAAATCTTCGATCACCAAGTAGGTATTTATTTTGATTGGTTGGCTAGTTATAGTCATTGCTTCACTCGCGTACGTGCAATTAAACCACCCAATTGATTAATTAGATCACCGAATAGCAATAATAAACAGGAAAATTCCAAAAATAAAGTAACAAAAATAACGTAATCCATTTTGGCGGCTAACAACAATCTAAGTTGCAAGATGATGTAATCATTGTAACGTGAGTTCCGCCAACTTAGGGATCCTTCGTAATTTTGTTTTTCTTTCAATACATTATTGTGGAAAAGAAAAAAAGGGTACGAGACTGTGTCGAGAGGGACCATCAAGACCCCGTAATACATATAGTTACAACAAATGGTTTTTGAAACTAAACTGGTATGTATCTTTCCAACAGTCATACGAAGCCAACTAAGGTAAAACGTGCACTAGCACTACAACCTCTTCATTTTCGGCTATAATCGCTATCATCATTTAATAAGGCTTCAACGCTATTTGTTGATGTTACCATTGAATGATAAGGAAATGGGGCTACAACTCTATTTGATGATGTTACCATTGAATGATAAGGAAATGGGGCTACAACTCTATTTGTTGGTGTTACAATTGAACGATGGAGATGATTGTAGTATTCATTGTCGTCTAACTCCTCGTGCTAGATTTTAGGCAATTTATGTACTACATAACGGTATCTTAGTTACGTATCTCGGATCGTATGTGAAAGGGTAAGAAATGAAGAAATGCAAAAATACTTGATATCGGTCTCCGTAACTTCAAACAAGCTTTCTGAAGCCGAAACGAGCGTGAATCTACCATCGTCTTTACGGGAACTCCTCTCCTGGACACGGTTAAGATCTTTCAACAATTTTTTCAAAACGTAAGCTCTCTTAATAGGTCAGAGAATCCTTATGCTTACGATTGATTATCTGAGCAATTGTAAGAGACATTAACTTTTATATGTAACTTCCATATCGAGCTTTTCCACATAAGACCGATATGAGTTTGGTCCACACTAATAAAGATCCATTTGTCATCCGGACTTTAACCTATAGATTTAGATCATATATTGGATCACTTTATTATCTCTATCTGGATTAAATTATGTAACTTAATCGATAAATTATTAAAACAAAAAAATGCAATTAATAGTTTTCCAACTTTGTAGGAAAAGACAAAATTGTCCAACATTCTCCTCCTTAGATAAGTATTAATTGCAGTATTGACTCAAGTTTAAAAACAGTTTAAAAACTCGATTAAGCCACGCTATTGAATTAGTCGAATAAGTTTTAAAAACATAACATTTGATCCAAAGATAATGAAAGTCCATCATTTCGTCCTGCAAGGCTTTTGATATCGTAAAGTATCAAATGCATGTGTCATGTGCAATACAGATTCAATACAATCACGTATACCTAGTACCTCACTAACATGAATGGGAAAATAAAGTGTGGCAAACTAGGATGATACCTTTATGACCTAAATTATATCATCTTCTTTTGTAGGTCTCAATTTCTTCAACTTTATGCTAAACTGTATTAAAGAAATCATGTTTTCTCTCACCGAATGCTAAGCAAAATTAGAGAAAACTTGTTTCCTCTCACCAAATGTTAAACTGCATTAGGGAAAACCTTTATGTTCTTCAACTGAATGCTAAACTACATTAGAGAACCTTTATAGGGTTAAAAACTTATGTCCCGCTATGTCATATCAAGCTTCATGGTTATCCTTTTAAAATTGTATGTCTAAATGACATAGATATAAGGTCAATCTGTATATATGCCCAATGACCTTTAAATGCTTAAGATTGACACAAATCTTAAGACTTTTATATGTATTATGACAATGAATGATAATGCGTATTATTGAGGATAAATGATGATCATCTCTATTGATGAACCATCATATTGTCATAATACATCAAAATGTACAAATGTACATGGAGCAAACATAACGATCCCCTAACTAATAGTGTCTAAAGACGTCAAAACACACATACTATATACTTGTGTCACAAACACAAATGGGAAAAGTCCTTTAGTTAAAGAATCGACTAACTTTTCCTCAGTCTTTAAATGCTCCAAACCTTAATGTTACCTTTTTGTATCAACACCTTTATGACCAAATAATTGACTTTTAAATGCTAAGACCTTGTGATATTCTTTGTTGTTATTAAACAACATGACAAGAAGATTACCACAGTATAACCAAATGGGTCTAGCCACTTAATCAACCACAAACAACTCAGAAATCAAGTTTATGTGAAGCAACCCCATAGCATACACTCTGCATGCATAGTCGAGGAAGTTACCCATGTCTACTTGACACACTTCTATGACATTGTACCATCTGCAAACTTAAAATTGTAACCTTAAGAGGATTTTCAATCATCCGGACACATAGCTAAAATATGAATATGAATTCCCTACGAGGTTTAGTTTGTTGACTATGCTATATGTCAACATATAATCCTTAATTATCTTTAGTATCTTAGCACTCGCTAGATTGCATTCTAATGGTTTACACCTGGATTAACCAGATACTGACCAAACAGTCAAATGGTGAATGTAATGTCCTGCTTAGAACATAGCCAAGCATACATCAGGCTATCAATCGTACTAAAATATAGAACATTCCTCATAACCTCTCTCTTTATTTTATTCTTTGGATATTGTACCAAAGATTATCTCTCATTATGAGAGATAGGTGCTACGACAGGTTTACTATTAACCTTATTAAACCTATGTATGCATTCTATGAGAGGTCTGGTAAGTGTTAAGATCTGCCCCGATGAATCTGAATACTTAGGACAGAAGATGTTGCACAAGGTCCTTCATGTCAAAGTTCTTGACCAAAAGTTGCTTAACCTCATACAACATGGTCAAGTAATTTGACGTGAGTAATATATCATCCACATGCAGTAATAGGAAGATAACTTTGCTCCCCGTTACCTCATGGTACAAGCATCTTTTTAATTTTATTTTCCACGAAGCTGAAAGAGGTCAAAGCTTATCAGATGTAAGGTATCACTTTTAGGATATTTGATATAAACTATATATTGATCTACATAACTTGCAAACCATGCCAGTTCCTTCTGGATCCTGAATACCTTTAGGTTGTACCATATAGACCACTTTGTAAAGGTCTTTACTTAGGAAAGAGATTTTGATAGCCATATGATGCAACTCTATATCATCATGAGCTACAATTGCCTTAATCACTCAAAATGTATCCTATGAGGATACGAGAGAAAAGGTAACATAAAGTCAACCTTTCTCTCTGAGTGAACCATTAGGCAGCTGAGCGAGCCCATAAACCGCTGAACTTTATCCTGAAATCCTTTAGCCCCAAAAAACTTTATTTACAACTAAGGGGTTTACAGTTCTGTTGCAAATCAACTAGCTCCTAAACTTTACTATGCTTCATGGCTTGCATTTCTTCATTCATTACATCCCACCACACATCCGCAATGGGTCCAAAAACGACTTATGTAAAAGTAACTAGATCCGTAACATGTCTAATGGCGTAGTCCTGTACACCCAATAGACTATGTAATCAGATGAGATAGTAGGTTGTCTCACTCTAGTGGATTCATTTAACAGTATTAGATCTTGTACCCCCAGGAATCTCTATATCTATAGATATGAGTTTCTATTCCTATACAGGCCTACCATCATCATAGACATGATATTCTAGAAACTCAGCTGTTTGTGAGTCCACTATTCTAGTCCCTCTTTCTCTACAGTAAAATATGTAGCTTTAAAGTGGTCGAGATATCTTACTAAATAGCAATGAGCAGAACGAGCATGCAAATTTTTTTTATAAGGATTATACTGCCTCAGTAGGCCAGCCCCATACACGAATGTGTGCAAGGTTGGGTTTCCAAACTTTAAATAATCAGGTAGATTAGTCTTGTTCTGCATTGACTTTTTAAAGTCCCTTAGGGTGCAGTTATGTCTTTTAACAACACACCATTTTGCTCAGAACTATTCGGTATAGTGAATTAAGTCACTATTCCAATTGATTCCAAATATCTGACAAACGAACCTTTTAAAGTCTTGAAACACCATGTTTGCTATGACATTCTCCTCCATGGTCAAATTTGACTATCTTGATGAATTTTCCCAATTAGTTCTCAACCTTAAGTCTTTAAGCAAGAACTCATAACTGTGATGGGAATCGTCATCAACAAATGTTAGAATACATTTAGAATTGTATAATGCAACTGTATAAGGTCTACCGATATCTTTATGTATCATACTCAATAAGTTAGAAGCATGAGTTGACCTTAATATCCTTATTAGTCAACTTACCCCTGCAACAGTCAGCACATGTTCCCAGACCATCAAAAATATAGGATTGAGAAATATTTTCCTTGATTAATCTCTTAACCTTAATTATGGAAATATGGCTTAAACTTTTATGTCACACAGTGTATGACTTCTCATTCATCAAGGTCCTTCATTTTATAACTTGTTTAGTTATGTTTTGCATTAAACAACAACTACACAACAGAAGTATTAAATGCAAAACGTCGACCTTCTTTATCCTAAATTGATCAAAATATCACACATAAAATGTGTAGTGTAAAAGCCAAATGAACCTTATAACAAAGTTCAGTATATACATCCCCTATAGATATTACTTCCACTTTTTTATATTGCTGTGAACCATCAGTTTCTCCTTCCCTTAATTTGTCTTTATCCTAGATATGGACCTTTCTATTAAGGAAACACCTTGATCAAATGCTCCACTAACTAGCCACCATGTACTTAATGCGACTATCGCAAATTAGATTCATATTTAACAAGCCAAATAGTAACCTGATGGTTTCAGTCTTTCCTTTTAAATCTCATACTACTGGTTTCTTTCTGTCCCTAGAACCTTTATTAGCACTGATTTGAACTTTCTACCTTCGAACTTAGCGGGCTTTATCTTTGTCTTCCCTTAAGCTGCTTCGAGGGCTGTAGGAGTAGCAAGCTTGAGTTTCTCCTCCTCAGCAATGCAATGGGCTATCAAAGCATTAAAGTACTAACATCTTTAGTCTACTGTGAAGATGAATCATTCTCAATATGTACTCCATTACTTCCCTTTTTTTCCGTATACCTTATGGAGAATAATTCTTTCATCAAGGCACTTATCTCAACATTAGATGAGACTGTATACCTCTGGGAGACATTATTAAGAAACTCTTTCGCTATGTCTGTGTTCGGAAGTCCACTTAGCAGATGGTTAGGAATGGATCTCTTAATAGTCATCATATATAATCTGTTAAACCGATCCTAGGTTTCATAGGTTGCTTTATAAGTTTTCAAGGTCATGGATGTAAATAGAGATGGCCTATTTGTCCTTATGGTCATATCAACCATAGCTATCTCCATAGCATTCGATACATCCTTTGTCCACTTCTTTATGTTAAAACTAGACAGGGTTTCAATGGTGACACCGATTTTGTTGACTGAAAAGGTGAGTTCAATATGATAATCTTTTAAATCAGCAAAAATATAAGATAATAGCGATACTCAAAGCTATTAAATAGTGTCTTTACTGAAAATTTGATCACACATATTATGAAACACCTTTGGACTGAATACATAATTTATGCAATTAGACCTCTACATAAAAGCGATAAGAGTACAAACTATCAACTGTTATAAAGCAATAGCTTTCCTCCGTCTAATGCTCTTATGAACATCTCAAAATGTTATGTAAGGCCAACACCTTTGGGAGAATAACCAAACATAAAATCAGAGACATCCCCCAACATGCAAGTAGAACAATTCAAAATACTGACTTGAAAGGTCACTTTGGTGACTACATCCTCATCAGCACTCAAAAAGTACACAAACACAAGAGATACATCTTTATGTTATCCTCACATTCTTTATGGGCATATAGTATATGACAATGAAATATCAAAAATTTGCAAAAAAACCAAATGCATAGTCTCATTATCACACACTCGTGCTGAAGACATTCTCTGAAAACTTTATTTGAGACTTTGGTAAAAGAAAAATCTCGGTAGAGTGACTATTGTGCATCACCAGACACTGAACCGACCACCCAAGACATGAAAATCTCATGTATCTCCCTTATGGCAAGTTCATTGCACGAAAATTCACTTAAAAATGACTTCAGAACGTCTTAATTCCTTTTTCAATTGACTATCATGCAATCCCTAGCACTGAAAATGAGACCTGAGACACAAGAACTTGAAGTATCTCTCCCATGTGATGTCCGAAGCATGAAAATTCACTTGAAATCGGATTCAGAATACCTTAATTCCTTTTCCTAGAGTTAAACTTTAATTTATTACTAATGTAATAACTCTAGAAAAATAGAAAAACTTACTTTATAAAATTTTCAGACCCAAAAACTGACTCGAAACACCCCGAGGCACCCTTACGGGAAATCTAAAATTTTTGTGTTTTTCTTGAAAAAATACTATAGCGTCTGTATGGTTTACGTAATGCATCACGTCAGTGCGCGTGACGTGAGGCTGCGCGTGCACTACACGCTCCAGCTTTGAGATGCACTAGATGCATCTGGCGAATGCGCATCATGCTCTCTCCACGCATAGATGCGCGCCTACTGTACAACACGTGCATAGCACTCGTCGTCACGTGTCCTCCATCCGGTGTGTCACACGCATTCGTCGCTTGCTGGAACGATGTGTTAGCGTGCGATTGGCGTGTGCAGCCGTGCGCCGACTCCCTTGTGTACTGTAACACAGTTGGGCGCGTGCAGTCGTCCACCGAAGCTGGAGGCAATTTCTGGCATCCTAGGATGCCTTTTTTTTGCTCCGTTTGGCCCATTTTCGACCCGTTTTTCATAACTAACCTTATGTATACAATTTTTATGTAATTATAAACGTAAAAAAATTGAAAAATGAATTAAAAATTGAGCAAAACCATATGAGATGAAAAACCAAAAATCTTCGTTTATGGAAATCAAATCACATAACTACTTTGATCCACATGTAATACGTAGTACAGACCTTATTATATACCCAGGATTAGCATGAAAGGATTAAAAATGAAGGTAATGCGGAATACTTGATTTCGGTTATATCTCTGATTCTGATGCTGATTCTAAGCTCCAAACGATTAAGAATCTCTCAGGACCTTTACAGAAAATGTTTCCCGACACGTGGTTTAGGACTTTCTACAGTTTTCTCAATACGTAAGCTCTCCTAAAGGGTCAGAGATTCCTTATGCTTATGATTGATATGAGCAACTGTAGGAGACCTTAACCTTTATATAGCTTTTATATTGGGCTTCTTCATCATAAGGACGATATGGGTCCGGTCTATACTAATTGGAATCCATTTTCTACTTAGACTTCAACCTATTGATTTAGGTCATTTATTGGGTTGATTTATTATCTTTATCTGGATCAAATTACGTAACTTAATCGATAATTTATTAAAAATAAAAAAATGAAATTAATAATTGTCCAACTTTATAAGAAAGAACAAAATTATCCAACAATTCAAACCTCGGCTCCTTTTTTATTTTCAAATTAATCGCCTTATTTTTCTGAAATTACAATCATTATCTAATAAATGCCCAAATTTTGTGTACCAATCACTGTTTATTTCTAGTACGTTACTAATATTTTTATTTGTAGGGAACGATTTTCCAAACTTTAACAGATATTAATATAAAAGGAGAGAAGAGCAAAGAGGTTTAATAGTGCTATTAGAAGATTTCTGATTATATTATGATTGTATATCTCTTAGACAGATTATTTAAAATTATTACTTTTAAACTGTTAGAAAGACTTTTGAGATTTTTGATTTTTAAGGTACAAGAAATCACAGGATTTTAGCCATGTGATGAAGGATGAAAATAAAGAAATGCATTGTGATTTTATTTATTTTAATCTATTTAATATATCCTATTTTGTAATTGATTATTAAAAATCGGATAGTATTTACATAAATATCACTAAATCTGAAATAGTTAATTATATGATAATTTATATTAGGTATTGAATGAAATTTAAAATAATTAAAATGATTTTTATATAAATAAAACTGCAAATAACATGAGAGACGATTCAGCGTT
>JAOTAZ010000185.1:9896-21610 GCA_025629785.1 Erythroxylum oxycarpum | reverse complement strand
AACACATACAAAAATAAAAAATAAAAACAAAAAATAAAAAAGTTGTCGGACCGGTCGGACCGGACCGATTCTACCGGTCAAATTGACCGGTTTTAACCGGTTCAAACTGGGTCAATTGACAATCGGTTTTGAAGTATAACCCGGACTGGACCTCTGACCGGTCACCGGTCGGACCGGTCCGGGTTTAAAAACAGTGATTGTATCTAAAGATGGAATTGTGTTTGCGACAGAGATGAAATCTAAGTTTGTAGTGAATCTTCGTGGAAGTGATAAGAGTGCAACTACGTAGTCACCTTCAATGTAATAAATATAGAGGTGGGTAAGCATTACACTTGGAGGTTTTAGTATTAGCTGTGTGCACAAGGAATCTATACACGAAGCTGAAAATGGAAAATATTAAGAACTGTTATTTGTGAAATGGAAAAACGTAGGTGGGTGAGGTAATTAGCAGCACCTAGTGGAGTTTATCAGAAAGGAGAAAGACATCATCTTATGTACAGAGAATATGATCAAAACTATTTAATTCTTTCCACGTAAGTGATCATGACTTGGAAGGAATTGCCTTAAAGAGTTACAAATAGTGATTAGGAGCATCTCCTTTCTTTTTCACACTCGTAAGCTCAAGAATTTTGGAGTCACTTTAGCAATTTTCCTATTCCTCCTAAGCCAACTCCTTCTTGTTGCGTAGGAAGTTAATTTACAATGTTTTAAAAGTTGAACCGAACATTAATTAGATTAAAGAAAAAATTTAAAATTTAAAATTTCAATTGGTAATAAATCACTATAAAATTGGAAGAATATTACCAATGTAGTTTTCATTCAACACAGTATGTATAACACAATGTTAAAGAAAATTAATTAATTAATAAGTCATCATTATTGTCACCCAGTCCGAAATTTTGCAATGAAGCAGAATCTGGAAAAGTCTAATAATACGCAGCCTTACCTCTACATAATAAAAGAGGCTATTTCTTGTAGACTCACATATAAATAAAACAAGATATGAATGATGCAAATTATTGAGAGAAAAGTAAAATAATAAACTAATAAGAATAATAAATAAATAAATAATAAAATAAAATAAACAATAATAAATAAATCAATAAATAACTAAATATATAAAAATACTAAAAAATTAATAGAACTAATAATAATAACAAAAAAGAGATAGGGCTAACTTGTGAAGCTTAAAACGGAGGCTAAAAAGTGTGGTACCAACAGTTATTTAAAGGAGAAAACTAACGGTTGCTTAAGACAACAGCAAGTTGTCAGGAGGTTCGAGACAACGAATACGACGCTTGATGGGCTAGGATAACCTGCAACGAGCAAGGGTGTTCATCGTTTTTCGGATATGCAAACTTGTGTCCCCCTCTCCGAAGGAACCTCAAGCCTAGAAAGTGTTGTCGACGGATACTTTGGAGGGTTTACAGATTGTGCCGAGACGCGCACAGCCCAGCTCAAATAAAAACCTTGACTACCAATGGAGGGCTCGTAATGGCAAAGTGAGTGCAACTAGGAAAAGACTGATGCATAGTCGATAGCCGTAAAAACACATGCAGGAATAAGGCACCAAGGTGTTAAAAATACGAATAATAAAACTATAACAAAGACAAAAAAAACAATAATAAAAAAAAAGAACCAAAATAAAACAGAAGAAAGTAAATAACTATCGGACCAATCGATGAGAACCTCAATCTTGCAAAAACACCCACGATGACGTTGCATTAGGAGAGCGCAAAAGGAGAGGAAAATGACTTAAGAGCTGGCAAGGAAGTGGTAAAAAAAATAGGAATAGATTGATGAGAATCCTCTCTCCAGTCTGCAACCGTCAAGTACATTCATGAAATAAGGTTATGTGGCGCAGTTAATGGGAGTGCTAATGAAGGAAATCGCCAGAATCTCAAGATCCCCCAATCTGAAAAGCTATCCCAACTGAGGATAATAAACAAGGCTTGATGTTCCTCATGGTCTTTGAATACAGTAAGATATCATCAATGTATATCAATGCACTGTAAAAGATAGGCTCATAGATCTTGATGATGGACTTTTGAAACAGTGATGGCGACAAAAACAAAAATCAAGATATCCATTTTCTCTTCCTCTTCCCCTCGCTCACCTACGTATGAATATAAAAGAAATCTTCTACGATTACTAATTAACGATAAGTGTATTTAACACAGTAAAACAAATACAATAAAAATCTGTATAGGTTAATAATAAATAAATTAATAACTTTCATCTTATAAAATTTTTTATGATCTTAACTTGAGTTAATAATTTTGATAAATTAACAATTCTTTTGAAAAATATAATATAATATTGTGGTCTCATTCATATCATAAATTAATAATTTGTTAAATTTTAAAATTTATTTATAATTGATTACGATAATTTTTAAATTATGATTTTATTTAAAATGATAAATTTGTGTTTTAAAACGAAGAAAAAGGTGTGGCTTAACATCATTGTTTGCATAGTAATCCCACAGTGGTTGCAAAGACATTAATTCTCTTCCCTTTGACGAGACGTTTGCAACTTTGTCTATTATCTCCTCTGGTCTAAAATAAAACTCGTTTTAGAGGGATGCATATTTATTAAGAAAGTTAATGAAATATTTGATATAGTCTTATTAATTATATGTTAAAGTGTCTTGAAAATATAATATGTGTAATCTGTATAATCAAGATGTGAGAGAAATGAAAAGATAATTTTAAAAGTAAAATTATAAACGTGCATAAAAAATCACCGATAATATTTATTTTAAATAATTAAAATCTCTCAAAAATAAAGTTTATTACAGAGAGGATATTAATTTGCATCCCCTCACCATGTCAGCTGAGAGAGAGAAAAAAAGAAGCTTTTGGCCAAAATGGAAAAGAAAAATGGAGATAGAGAAGAAGCAGAGTGACTTTTAACTCCTTATTGACTGTGACTTTGCTCTGTTGGAGGCTGCCTCTTATATTATTTCAACTCTCTTTCTCGGCTCCTACTTCATTTGTCAATTGTCAGCCTCCTTTTAACTCTCTCTCTCACCCTCCTGCTTTCTGCTTACATCTTCTCAACCAAAGGAAAGCATTCTTCTAACGAAAATTACTTTTCCCGATTAGGCCACCTGTTCTAGTTGCTGACACTAGACCTAGGATTTAACAAAAGACTTTGCGGCTTTAGGAAAGGTTTCTGCGTCCCTCATTGCAGTTGGGTTTTGCTTGAAATGGGGAGGCACTCTTGCTGCTACAAGCAGAAGTTAAGGAAAGGACTGTGGTCACCAGAAGAAGATGAGAAACTTTTGAGGCATATTACCAAGTATGGCCATGGTTGTTGGAGCTCTGTCCCCAAACAAGCTGGTATGATTGAACCTCATATTCGTTCCTCAATTTTGTTCAGTAGCAGATTATGTTTCCTGATAATGGTCCACTAAGTTTTGCAGGTTTGCAGAGGTGTGGAAAGAGCTGTCGATTGAGGTGGATTAACTACCTGAGGCCTGATTTGAAGAGAGGTTCATTCTCACAACAGGAAGAGAACCTCATCATTGAGCTTCATGCTGTGTTGGGAAACAGGTACTGTTCTCTTGATTAATTAGGCAGCCGTTTGCTTGGGAATTCTCATTCTTTATTATTAAAAAACAATGTTTTCTTTTATACGATTACGCAGATGGTCTCAAATTGCAGCACAATTGCCTGGTAGGACAGACAATGAGATAAAGAATTTGTGGAACTCTTGCTTAAAGAAAAAGCTTAGGCAGAAAGGCATTGACCCTGTTACTCACAAACCACTCTCAGAGGTTGAAAATGGAGAAGTCAAGAACCAACCTGCCAAGACCAGTCAGGACAAAATCTTTGGGGCTTCAAGTGAGCTCAATCTCCTCAAAGTCGATTGCTCTATGCAAGGTGCAAATTTACAAGAGAGCAGACCATCTTCAATTTCTCCACAGGGCTATGGAGTGAATGAGGAAGGTTCTCCTAACTCCAAGACCATAAGCACTTGTGATAGTAATACCATTAATCGAAGTAGCAACAACAGTTTGATGACACCTACCAGCAACAAAGAGTTTTTCTTGGACAGGTTTGGAAACTCCATCCATGAAACTACTACAACCAATTGTCAACCTTCGGAATTGGTCGGACATTTCCCTTTTCAGGAAGTGTCCAGTGCTAAAATCACAACAAACACAATCCCCTCTCTCTGGTTCCCACAAACAAGCAAAAGTTTTGACATGAATTCTGAATTCTCTTCCAGTGTAATATCCACCATTCTTCCGTCAACAAGAAGTTCATTTCTTTCTACTTCTACGGGCTACAAGCCGTCGGTTACTCTTTCTTCTGATAACCCTTCCGTACAATCATTAGTAATCAGCAGTTCTCGGTTCTGGGAAGCTCCAGCCAATAATGTTAATGGCAGTAGTGGAAGTACTAATAGTGGTGAGCTGCAAAGCAGCAACACTTTCTTCGAAAATACCATTTTTTCTTGGGGATTGGGGGACTGCAACTCCACAGATAAAGAGGTCGAAAACCATCTAATGGAAAGTCAACAGGAGGACATCAAATGGCCAGAATACCTTCAAAATCCATTGTTAATGACTGCTGCTTTACAGAATCATAATCCTCAATCTTTATTCAATGAGATAAAATCAGAAGCACATTTCCTGACTGGAAATTCAGCTGCTATGTGGCCTCATAATCTGCAGCAACAAGAACCCTTGCAAAATTCTGGTATTGCTGCTAAGGATATCCAGAGACTCACAGCAGCCTATGGACATATTTAGCTTTCATTTGGCTAGAGGAGGCCATCCGATTACGAAAAGAAAATGAAGAAGCTTTAACAAATGCTCTTTTCTTCAATTACAGGTGTGTGCAACAGATTTTTCTATTGTATATAGGTCTGATACGAAACTCATTTCTCCAATTCTCTCTAGTTCTGAAATATAATTCCGCGGAGAATATCTTTTCTTGTTAGCTTTCGACTTGTGGGCTTAGGGCAGATTTGCAGAATATAAGGCGTGCTTCAATCCTCGTCTTCTTTTACCTCACGGCTATGCATCATTGTCACACTTTTGCAGCTCTGTCATTGACAAATCCACGGAAAAGAAACATATTTTGTTCATAATACATGAGATTTAATGTGGGTTTTTCTTGTTTCACTAGTAATGAAGTAAAAGGAGGTATCTTTCACATCTTGCCTAGAGCTCCAACAGCTTATCCAAATATCTCAATTACTGCAAACAAAAGTACAGGGAAATTAAACGATAGCTTTTGTTGTCAACCTATTTTGTATTTTCCCATCAAGCTGAACGATTTAACACTTGTTGTCATCAATTCAAGAGATAATTAATAATTATTTTCAGAACAGCTTTATCACTTTAATTTTCAAAACGCTACTACTTAACTGGCTGTCTTTTCACTTAAACATATCAAAAATAAACATCAGCAATAAGTTTTGCTTTTCTTCAGTTGCAAGACTCAAGGAGCTATCAACTCCTCTTTCCGATGCCCAACCCCCTAATAAAGCTCACCTCTTTATGGTAGCTGACGCGCCACACACAAATACCACACATGTGTGCACGCAGGTGTGTAAATGAATGTGGGCAAGACGTGAGATAGATCTTATTGAACTGAGAGTTGCTCCGTACAGAGAGATTATGACCCCTAATCGAATAAGGGCCATATGGTTTTGCCAACTTCTTTTCAGCTTCTTTGAGGCACAACATTATCTTAAGAAGCACGTCATAAAGCAAGAAACTTCCTGTTCAAGGGAGAAAAAGAGAACAGTCCATTTAATGGTGAAAATACAAAAGTTGCAGGTATGGCCAATCAAGTCATTGCCATTCACTTGTCAGCATCTGATAAAGTCCTGCAGTTCTGCAAATATTCCCCCCTAGAATTGTATCGTGACTGGACATTTATTTACCCGCTTTAGTCCATGAGTTAAACTCAAGAGTTTGGGTTAAAATGATGATTTGGTAAGAAATATTCCTACAAGTCACCAAAGATGACATAGCTACATATAGAATAGCAGAAAAAGGAAGACAAGCCTCCGCCCACTAGTCCAGAGCCAAAAAGAAGAATGCAACTATTGTTTTCCTTTTTCTTTTTCGGTTATAAAACTTCTTTACTAATAAAGGTACTTCTTCAGCACATACTTTCCAGTTGTCTGCCTTTATACGTATCCCTTATTTGACTCAGGAATATTAAGGAATTGGCATTTTTTGGTCGTGATTGTATCTGAGGAGCCAGATTCTGAGAACTAACTGAAATTTTTATTCAACAAACAGTGTTCTCAATGACCGATTCATGGTTTCGTGTTAAAGTTCACTGCAAAAGGTCACTGCAATTTTCCTTGCTTGAATCAGAAACTTAATAAATATAGGGTTAGAGCAGAATGGTAAGTGGATATAATAATTTTGCTCCAAGGGCATCTTTTGAACGGCCATATACGTACAGTGGTGATCAGTTGTCAGGCAATAATTATTTATCCCAACTAGAAGAATTGTTTCCCCAATTCTCGATATTCGCATAAGATTAAGTCGACACTGACAACAATTTTCTGTTTGTCTTAACCAATGAAATTCATTCTAACATCGCAAAGTCAATCACTCACAATTAACTAGATGTCTTGCGTGTGAACGTGAAGCAAGACAACTATTTTACTAAAGTTAAGGCCAAACAGCGGGCCTCTAATGAGGGTCCAACGCGGGTTTAATAAAATGCGTGAATTCATTGTTATCCTATTGGATCCAATTTGTCAGCTAAGTACATAGTTAAAGGACCAATTTGACTTTAAAATTCTTTCAAGACACAAACAAAACTCAAATTATCTAGTATACATATGAAGGAAGAGCCGCTCAGTCCGTATTTTAGTAGGATTTTTATTGAATGTTGTTGTTGTACTACATCCGAAGAAAGAGCTATTGATTTCCTCAATAACCAACAAATAAACATGTCAAGGCTAGTGGAAAAATAAGATTTTTCATGCTTTTTTTAATTAGAATAAATCTATTCACTTTTTTTTTCTTTATTTACAAGAGGAAACCAAAACAAAAGGAAAATTGTTATGTAATTACATAAGTGAGTGAGGTGAAATGTTTTTATTGAGAAATAGTGTGTAACAAAAATACAAAAGAAAGAAAGCAATAAGCATAAATTTTTTTAAAAAACATGGTTTGGTTAATTTTAATGTGCTTACATTTTCAAAAGTAAAAAATGACTAATTTTATTGTTAAATTAAATCTCTCCCTTGGAGATTGCAAATTTTTCTTTCTTTTATAATTAGGTTTATACTAAATATAACAACATGTAAAGTCCACCTAGTTAACTCAACACAACTTACAGTTTATCAAATGCAATCCAGTTTGAACATAACTTTAAATGGTCATATAATATTTTCAAAGTTTGAAAATGCGTTTTTAGATAAAATAGTCAATCATGAACACAGGTTAGAACATTATCATATCATAAGTTGTGTTAACTCGCTATCTTTGTTTGTACATGGACACAAACTTTGACACACCTATGTAGTCACTGGCTTTGTTTAGACATGGATATGGGCATTGTCATGCTTTGTGTGCTATGGCCATATACTTCTCCTGAAAAGTCTCCGCCATATCAATAAGCCTTAATCTAACTCATGTTTTGGCCTCTATATGCCAAAGAAGAACACACCCTGACAAATGGTTGTACATCAAGTCGTATTCATTTAAAGATTTTAAAGAAACATCTTTGTTCTTTTAGAAACACTCCAAGATTGAACACTCATATATATGAGCTATACACAACAATCTCCACTTGATAAATATACTTTAGTCAATTAACACACTTCAAGAAATGCTTTCAAGGTTTCATGTCTGTATATATGAGTCATGCATATTAATTTCTACCTTGATGAATAAACTTTATATATGTTGATTATAACTATATCTAATATCTCAACAAATTATTCAAGTTAAACTTCTTCATGGTAATCAATTTGTTAACATGTCAGGTGCATTCTCTAATGTGTGATCCTTTTTTAATAAGATTTAATCAAATGCAATCAATTCTCTAATCTTGTGAAACCTTACATTTTCCATCATATCACCTATTCGTTTATCTTTCTTCTGCCTGTATATAGTCCCCTAAGATATAGTTAGATCTCAATAACTAATAATTAGAGCATACAAGATTGTGTCTTTCCAATTATTTCTACTTAGTAGCTAAATAACATGTCTTACTCTATACTTGATTATATTATGCCAACAATAGTCTCTTGACCTTAATTTTTATTTTCTGAACCAAAATTTATAGTCTTTTTAACATTTGTTTTAGGTTGTCCTAGTTTTATTTGTAACATCTTTGAATTAGTACTGCTTTTTTACTGATTTTAACGTGTTCTCTCCATATGCTTGTCTTAACATATAATGTTCCTCAAACAATGAATCTTTAAATTTTATCTTAGACTTTTCATTAAACATTCAAAACTTGTAAAAGTCTAACTTTTAGTGTTTAACACCCTTTAACTAGCTCCCTTTATAAAGTTATATCATCCCTTATTGTGATAATCTAGTTGTATGAGTTATAATACAGTACTATCTTCCTTTGATCATATTGATGCAAATTCTCTACTTACAAATATGTTCTCTATCATCAATACATGGGTATTTCTTACTAATTTGACCTTTTTATCATATTTATCACACCTTTTATCACTTTAAAGTTATCTTTTATCGATGTTATAGTCAAAACTATTCACATGTAAGGTATATAAAGAGGTCATATTCTTCCTTAAATCTAGTGTATGTCGAACATCACATACCATCCTAATAATACCATCAAATATCTTGATCTTAACTTGTGCTGTTTGGATGATTTTGTAAGCTTTATCATTCCCTAATTATAAAGTGTCAAAGTTTCCTAACTTATATAAATAAAAACGAATCCTTTTTTAGTGTCATATGATGTGAGCATATATAGAATCTACAAATCCTAAAGTTGATTAGTTAAAAAGTAGAGCATGTATCCATCGCTATAATTTGAGTCTCTTTAATGCACTAGATTTGTAAAGCTTACTGAATCATCAAATTTTTTCATCATTACACTCATTCTTATTTAGACAATCCCTCTTGATTTGCCCATTTTGCTTGCGCTTATAGCATCAGACTATTGTTTTACCTTTGGGTTTAGATTTATAACTCCTTTTAGATGACTAATCCTTACATTGCTTCCTTATATGATCCTAGTTTCCCCTCATAAACAACCTTTAACTATGTTCTATAGTCGTTGGTTATAAACCAATAACATAATAGTTATGTCTTGCTCACCAACTATCTCCTTACCCAATATGAGCATGATAACTATATGCTTATAAGAAAAATGTAAAGAATA
Organism: Erythroxylum oxycarpum; assembly: GCA_025629785.1. Lineage (NCBI taxonomy): Eukaryota > Viridiplantae > Streptophyta > Magnoliopsida > Malpighiales > Erythroxylaceae > Erythroxylum > Erythroxylum oxycarpum. The sequence continues at coordinate 12,257 of JAOTAZ010000185.1, read as the reverse complement.
AAGAAGAATTATTACTTTACCTTCATCCATAACAGTCACCTTAAGCCTTATTAATTCACTAACTATTTGGTTAAACACAATGATATATTGTTTTTGATCCATTCCCTCATATATATTTAGAATGTTTAGTCTCTACTTTATATATAACTTGTTTATGAGAGATTTTGATATGTATCGTCTTTCTAGCTTCTTTCATATCTCTACAAAGAATTTAATATCCATAATTTAGTACATGACCTAGTCTGATATACATAGTAGTAGGGCTCCAACTATTCACATATGTAATTCTTCTTAGTTAAGCGCATCCATATGTTTTGACTTATTTTTTTACAGTCACTTCAATATGCCTTGCCACATTAACAAATTTAGAAATGTCAATGAGCTGGGCTTGAGCCTGGGCTTGGACTTGGGTTACTCCTAGCCCAGCCTGACCTGGCCTTAGGCTACCATGGCCTGACCTGACTACAGATTGACCGGCCCGTGGCTCGATGGACTACGGGGGGCCGGGCTAACCCAACCCACCATATATTGTTTTTAAGAAAATCGGTTAAAAATGACTTCATTTTTTGACAAAACAATTGGGCCACGAATTGGCCCGTGGCTAGGTCAGCCCATGGCCAGGTCAATCCGGACCAAAATCGGCCTGTGACTAGGTCAGCTCGTAGCCAAGTCAAACCGTACCAAAATCAGGCTGGGCTCTTTTTGCTATCCCTAAAAAAATCCTTCACTGTCTACTTTCATAATTTGAAATTCTCAATTTCGTTGAACTTTTTCACTTCAAACCTTACAACTAAAGTCACCTTTAACTATGCTTTGATATTAGTTATTGAAAAATAATATACAACAAGAATATAAAAAAAGAAATAAATAAAGAAGGATATAAGAAGATTTTCAATGAGGTTTGGTCAATTTTGGTATGTCTACATCCTCGGGAGTCAAAAGCAGTTAATTTCATTATTTAATTGAATATGACCTTTGAAATTTATAGATTTTCTCCCTTATCTAACAAGGTTTAAAACAAATATATTGATGTATAAACTCCACCTGATACAATTCAACATATTATCCCTTATTAGACTCAACTAAATTAAAATATGACACTAATAAGCTCTATAATCCTTTCAAAGTTTGAAATCTATTTAAAAAATGTTTCCAAATAAGATAGCCCATTGTGAACATAATTTAGTACATGGTCATATCCTAGGTCGTGCAACTCTTGATCTTTATTTGCACTTAAGCATGAATTCTAACACACATGAGTCCCTAATCATATAACTCATTCTCTTCGTTCTTACATGGATATATGCTTTGATACACCTATATTCTATCCTATATTGAAATAATTCAAAAGGTTATGGAAATTTAGCAAAAAATTCCACAATTCTTATTAATTGAAATTGCGCACATTGGTTAGTCAAACCTTTAATCAAGCCCTAATTGAATGAAGGTGCAAGTTATTATATACAAATGTTCAACTAGTGAACTCATTAGTACGTGGTTTGTAGAAGCAAAATATATCAAAATTTAGATAATTTTATGCAAAATTAAAAGGGATATGTTATTAAAGAGAAAAGGCAACACAATACTTGAAAGAAACCTTTAAAAGGTGGTTTTAATGAGATTCAACGTCAAAGATGTTGATTTGAAAATTATAAAGCTAATTTTAACATCAAGAAATGAGTTTAAGTTACCTTTCATATAGGTAATATATATTGTACATTGATTAGACTTAGGGATGATAATATTAACTTAAACCGACCTGACCCAAAGTCAACAGACTTGACCAAATTTAATTAAGTTTTGGGTCATGCTTGAACTTTGTTTTTTTTCTTTCAAATTTTAGGTTTTGGGCGTGAGCTTTAAGGATTAGCTTAGCCTGAAGCATGATAGTTATTATTTCTTTATTATTCCCTCTTTAGGTTTTCACTACCTCTGGTTAATCTTGTTATCATTAGTCATTTGCCATCTCACTTGTTTGGTTTATTGTTGTTGAATATCTTATTCTCATCTTTCTTGTTATCACTTTCTTTTGTAGTTTATGAAGAGACGAGATCAATCTTCCACTACAGCAAAAAGTGCCTTAGGCAACAACATGTTTGCAACAATTTTAAAATGTGTTGATAAAAATTAATATAAGGCAACAATTTTTAAAGTATTGCCTTTAATAATATTAAAAGGCAATGATAATATTAATTTATTGCTACATATTAAAAAAGGTAACACAATTTTAAAATGGTTGCAATAAAGTTTTATATATCCAACATCTGAAATTATTGCTATAGTTCCAATAATCTATTTACTAAAGGGTATTTACTAATGTTACATATTGATTTATATAGTTACTTACTAATGTATATTTAA
>JAOTAZ010000184.1:56161-74053 GCA_025629785.1 Erythroxylum oxycarpum | reverse complement strand
AAACCAACATCTTTTTTTATGATTTCAGTTAATGGCGCAGCAATGGTGCTAAAATCTTTCACAAATCGCCTATAAAAGCTAGCCAAACCATGAAAACTACGCACATCACCAATAGACTTAGGAGTAGGCCAATCTTTGATAGCCTTAACCTTCTCCTCATCAACATGAACACCATGGGTAGAAATAACAAAGCCAAAAAATACAACTTTATCCATACAAAAAGAACACTTTTTAAGTTCAGCATAAAGCTTTTCACACCTAAGTACCTCTAGTACAGATTTAAGATGTAAAACATGCTCGTCAAGGCTTTTGTTGTAAATCAAAACATCATCCAAATATACAACCACAAACTTGACAATAAATTCAGGCAAAATATGGTTCATCAATCTCATGAAAGTGCTAGGTGAATTTGTCAAACCGAAAGGCATGACCAACCATTCATATAAACCATATTTAGTTTTAAAGGTTGTTATCCATTCATCTCCTACTTTCATCCTAATTTGATGATAGCCACTCATAAGGTCAATCTTTGTAAAGAAACAAGCACTATGTAATTCATCAAGCATATCATCTAATCTAGGAATTGGGTGGCGATACTTTATCGTTATCTTATTCACTACCCTGCAATCCACACACATGTGCCAAGTCCCATCTTTCATTGGCACTAATAATACTGGAACTGCGCATGGGCTTAAACTTTCTCTCGTGTGCCCCCTCTCTAAAATTTCCTTCACTTGCTTTCGAAGCTCCTTTGTCTCCTTAGGATTACTCCTATAAGCTGGGCAATTTGGAATTTGAGGTCTTGGCACAAAATCTATTTGGTGTTCAATAGCTCTCAAAGGTGGAAGTCCCTTGGGCATCTCATATGAAAGACATCTGAGTATTCCTGTAAAACAGATTTAATACCGCTAGGTACGGAAAAGTCAAGGTCAGCCTCATTATAAAGAATTTATCTATAGCTAAGCAAAATTAAAGGCTTAGGTGTGTACAACACTTGTCTCAAATCTCTTGATTTTGCAAATAAGGTACTCTTTTTTCTTTCACTCTTCTTTTCACTCAACTCTTCCTTTTCTATTTCACTTCCCTCTATTTTTTTCTCACTAGTGCAATCTCTCTTAATTGGGCCTTTATTTTTGTTTTTTTGAATGGCTTCTTTTCCTTTTCTTTTTTTTCAAACTCTCGGTCTCCCTTTGTTTTTGTTCTTCCATGGCCTTTGCAAGCCTCATTTGATCCTCATAAACCTCCTTTGGTTTTAGAGGAGCCAAAACATACGTTTGATCTCCCATCTTGAATGAGTACCTATTCTTGTAGCCATCATGGATCACACGCCTATCATATTGCCAAGGCCTCCCCAACAATATGTGACCAACCTACATGGGTACTACATCACGCAAAACCTCATCGGAATACCTCCCAATGGAGAATGCAACCTTCACTTGCTTGTGTATGCTTACTTCTCCACATTCATTAAGCCATTGTAGCTTATATGGGCTAGGATGTTTAATAATAGGCATCCCCAACTTCTCCACCAAAATTGCACTAGCTACATTTGTATAGCTCCCTCCATCAATTATCATACTACACATCTTACCATTGATTAAGCAACGTGTATGGAAGATGTTTTCCCTCTGCTCATCTACTTCTACCTTCTCCTACATATTGAGAGCACGCCTAACCACAAGGGCTTCGGCTTGGACAATTTCCTCTACCTTCACATCATTGCAATCCTCAATCTCTGGCATTTCTTCTCCATCACTCTCCTGGGACTCAATTCCCCCATCATCTCATAAAAACATAACCTTTCTATTTGGGCATTGTGAAGCAATATGACCAGATCCCAGACACTTAAAGCATTTAATATCCTGGTGCTTAGTAGATGCATTAATAGTATTTGGGTGAGAATTTGTACCTTTAGAGGTTGTCCCCTTATCTTTGGACTTGTCCCTATAGTCATTGGAATTGTCCTTGCCCTTTTCTTCCTTCTTAGGCCACCTGGAACTCCAAGAACTTGAAGAACCAGAATTGTAAGCCTTATTGGAGCTTTTACTCTTTAATTGCTTTTCAATTTTCATGGTCATGTTGACCATTTCATCAAGCTCCACATAGGGATACAACTCTACAATGTTGGCTATCTCCTTATTCAAACCAGCAAGAAACTGAGCCATGGTGGCTTCCTTTTCTTCTTCAATATTAAACCTTATCATAGCCATTTCCATCTTTTTGTGGTAGTCCTTAACACTCTTAGTACCTTGTCTCAAAGCCTGGAGGTTTTGGTGTAACTCCCTGTATTAGTAACTAGGCACAAAATGTCTATTCATGATGGACTTCATCTCCTCCCATGTTTCAACGGGTTTATCTCTAGCCCTTCCTCTATTCAGAAGTAGTTGGTCCCGCCAAATAACTGCATAGTCAGAGAATTCAACTGCTGCCAACTTCACCTTCTTTTCTTCTGAGTAGTTGTGGTAAGCAAATATCATCTCTACTTGCCTTTCCCACTCCAAGTAGGCTTCTGCGTCATTTCTTCCTTGGAAAGATGGAATCTTCATTTTGATGCTTCTTATGTTTCTATCAAACCTCTCAACTTCTTCCTCATCTCTGCCCCTTTCAACTCTCCCCCTATGGCCTCCTTTATTTCGGCCTCTATCTCCTTTTCCTCCTCTTCCATCATTTCGAACTTCATACCACCCCCTCTCATCATCTTATTTATAATTAGCAACTTCTTCTTCATAGTTTTGGGGATTTCGAGCTATAGTTGAAGCTCTTTCTCTTGGTGCATTATTAATTGAAAACTCTTGTAAAGCTCTGATCAATCTATCTATTCTTTCAAACTTGTCACTGTCATCTCTAAACATGTCCTCTATCCTTAGAAATTGATTTTACATAGCTGCTAAAGTAAAGAAAGTCTTATTTTGTTGTTCATTGCCACTTCCTCTTTCTTCGTTAGACTTCCCATCATCATTACCATCCTTATCATTTGTCTTCTACACGGTGTAAACCTGCAAGAAAACTTTAGAAAGGACCTCACAATCAGTCTCTCATGTGTTTCCCTCAAAATTAGTTTGTACACTCGTGTTTTCACACAATATTAATGGCTTTTCACTATATAAGTTCACCCTCTTGCCTTTTACCTCTCAAGTCATGTCTTTAAAGTTACTTTTCGAAAATCAATTCAACAAAGCTAAGCAAATAGGAAGCAACACAAATTAATTAGAAATAACAAGTAAATCCTAACAAGAAATGAAATAAGAACAATTCTAGAAGCAAAGTTAATGCACGGATATAAATAAAAGAATATGCTAATACATGGATGGAAAAGATATGTATGCAATGATTTTTGTTTATAATTGAACAATATGAATGCAAGATTGTCCAATTCAATGTAATGGAAGCAAAGAAAGACACAAACAAGAAAGTAAACTAAGAGTCAAAGAAAGACACTCAACATATTGTAAAACTCAGCAAAACTCAAGAATTCAAATAACAAATTTCAAATCTACCCAAGGTTTAAAATAGGCAACTTAACTGCTCACTTTTTTTTTCTTTTTCAGTGGTGTTTAGTTTTTTCAGTACTATTCACTTTTTTTTTGTATCGTTCAGTTTTTGCAGCACTATTCACTTTTCGCACTATTCATGCACTGTTCACCGTACTGTTTACGCACTATTCACTGTATTGTTCATGCACTATTCATAGTATTGTTTATGCACTGTTCACACACTATTTGCGGTACTGTTCACGCACTGTTCACTCTTTTTTTTAGAATCAAATAAAAAAACACAATAAAAATACGTATGAGTTCCATAGAATTAAACCAAAGCTCTGATACCAAGATGATACGGAAACCCCAAGAAAGCAAGGTTCTTAAAACTCCTAATCCTATTGAATCAAAACCCTAATCTTTCTATCATAAGAATATGTTATATCAAATCCCAAATCATAAGTTTGAAACCCAATCCCAAAGAAATCATAAATCAATTTACATTACAAGTACTTACTTATTGATGCAAATTAATTTCTTGAAGTAACCATGAAGACATTCACGCCTCCCTTAAAGAGCTAAGTTTTGAAATTTTATTAATCATGCAAATCTAGGGTTACAAGGTTATAATAAGGTATAAATACCTTGACCAAGTCCCAACCCTAATAGCAATGGGTTTGCAAGCCCATTTAATGAAAACTAGAGTAATCCTATCAAATCTAGGAACATCTAGCCCATTGAACATAATTTGATCCAAGCCCTTTTAGGAATGGGCTAAACACATTAAAATAAATAAGTCTCAAAATAACCCAGACAAATAAAGCACATGCTACCAACTAAAAGAAAAATTCTTAGGCCTAAAATAAGAGATAATAAACAATAAGCCCAAATTATCGAAAATAAGCCTAAATGACTAAGTGCTAGCCTCTTCCAACGCCTCCTCTAATAAAGTTACAAGCTTGGGAGTGCCTTGATATTCCTCTATGAATGTTTCGGCCTCCTTATGCACTTGACTTGTGATTTGGGCTTGAACAAAAGCTTGCATTGCTTGTTTAAGCCTTGAAGCTTGTTGCGTTGTAATTGGACCACTCGGCATGTGCTTAAGCCTTGAAGCTTGTTGCATTATAATTGAACCACTTGGTATGTGTAACTTGTCAGGTTGATGTATAGGACGTGGAACTCTATTGCAAAGGCTGGTTGTATCATTAAGGTACAGAACGTTCAATGGAACCAGCGTCCCCACTTCTTAATTCATGTTTCCCAGCAGTCGATTCAACCGAAGTGGTATTACCTTGAGAAGCTTGGCCTCTACTTACACCTGATTGAATGCTCTACTAAAATATTATCAATGGTAAACCCCACCTGGCAGTGGTAATTGATGCATTGCCTGCATTAGTAGTAGATGAAGTTCCTTTTCCAATCTCTAATGACGACAGTTTCCTTTAAGAGAACAATGCATGCGCATATGATATTCATATGGTAATGTCTAAGAAATGAAGCAAGATAAACAACTCAAGCCATCTGAACAAGTGTAATCTCACCGAAATTATGGATTCCGTACGTGCAGATAACAAAAGACATCGTGTATTTGCCGCCTAAGGTTACAGCTACATACTGTTGAGAATATAGAGAAACACATAAGATAGATATATAGTTTCACAAGCAACAGGTGCAACAAGCAAATTCCTTGATGTCCACTACCATTCTATCTGAATCGTTACATGACTGATGTTGTACTCCCTTCTGATATAGTTTATTACATTTTCCAGCAGCAAGTCTGCACTTGCTTCTGGTCTGACTTTGACATGACAAGCCAAGAGAACCTTGCCCACTGTAATGGCCCATATATGCAGTTCGTGAATGGTGACTACTTCTTCCATCTCTAACAGCCTCTCTTCAAGGTTTGTTGCATCTACTTCTCGGGGAGTGCTCTCCATCAAAACTTCAAGGATGTTCCGCAGCATTTTGATTGTTGTTCCCAAGACTATGACTGAAAAAACTAGTGCGCAAATCAGATCAACTACCTTCCATTTTGGTCTATACCAAATGATAGCACCTCCGATCTTTACCCCAATACTCTGTATGGAATCCCCTAGTACATGAAGATATGGTCCTTGTACATTTATGTCCCGATGCGTCTTTTCATGCTCTTCTTTATCTGGCAAAGGTTCAGTATGCTCTTCATTAGCAAGTAGGTGCTCATCCCTTGAGTGGTCGTCATGATGACGGTGCTCATCTATTGAATGCTCCTCATCACGATGATGATAGTTATGGTGGTTGTGGGTGGTAATTGTCATTCCATGACTGTGACCAATACCATGATTGAGATCATCATGTCCGTGCTCATGATTATGGCCTAATAAAAGAGCCATGATAATATTCACTTCAAGGCCAAACGCAGCAACTATGAACATAAGGAAACCATTCCCTTCACCTGTGTCATTTACAAGCCTAACTATGACTTCATGAACTATAATTCCTGCAAGCAACCAAATGAGTTGTATGGAATCCAATGCTCCTAGAATTTCAATCCTGAAAAATCCAAACAATTGACGGGGTGTGGCTTCCCAGCCAGCAGCCCACAAAGAGAACATGGGAAATAGGAAAAGCCGCAACATCTGAGAGTAAATGTGCAGCATCAGTCAGTATTGCTAAACTATTGGTTTTGATACCACCATCCACTTCAACACTCATGAAGATCACACAGAAAATCACTGCCATCCATAGCTTGCGCATAGAAGCTGATCGCTCTTTGGCATCCTTGGAAATAGTTCCAGCGTCTGAGAATCCACATGGTGCTTCATTACATATCTTGCAGCCTTTAACAGCAGTATCCCCAGCAGGAACATCAACACCTATCTCAATGATACGTCCAGGTTGAGGATTTTGTGCTTCCATCTGCAATTTACAGAAGTATTACCTGAATACCAATGGTAAATGCCTGAGCGACACAAAGAATATATCCTAAGCTTTTCGTTTCAACCACATCTAGGTACCTGCCAAAGACTATTTGAATTGATGAATATTCTTCTCCTTAATGTACATATAACGGTCTTGATTAAAACAAAGATCCTAGAGTCCAATTGATTGACCAAAGGTACTGTTTTCAATGAAAATGCAAACTGAAGTCGATGCGAAAGGGAGCATGCAACAAGCCCCTAAAGCAAGAATGTATCTCCCAGCACCAAGTGCCCGAAGCAAATCTATCAAATTGTTATTTTATGTTCTTACAGCCAATTAATTGGATGTAAATTAATATATGACATTATTTTAATTAATGAAAAGACTTTATTTATCTTTATATATTAATTTAATTAATATTTTATGTTTTAATACTAAAGATAAAATCCTTGAAATAATTACTGTGTAATTGAAATTATGATGAGATCATAATTATGAGATTCAATTTATACTTATGTATTATTCCTAAATGTTCCTAGTCCTAGTTTCATCAACACGGGATATTATTGAAATGATCAAACTAGCATACATTATGTTTCTTTCTTATAAAGAAAGTAATTGTTCTCACAAATAAGTATGGAGATACTTAAACTAATGTATGGCTGATTATTAAAGAATAAGTCACTGAACTTACTCGATTATGAGAAATCCTGATGGAATATTATTTATGTGTCTATGGATTATCTCATAATGATGATTGTATAATTAATTCTCATATTTAAGTTTACCAAGGTATCTTGTAAGAATTACTGTATTTTGATGCTACTTATGAATCGTTCTAGGATAATTCAGTCGGTAGTAATTAGATATACTATGAACCATATAAAGATAGTTGAGTAAGTTAATATAGATTTTGTCACTCTAAATTAATTAAAGAGAATATTTTACTGTTCTTGATTAGTAATTATTTATAGAATTCTCTTACCAGAGTGAATTGACATTTGAAAATGTGTTTCAAATTTCAATTATAAATCAGTTACTAATTAGCAAGAATGAACATAATTGGAAGATAAGAGTAGACACTATATCCATACTTTGTCCAATTAGAATATTGAATGACGAAAGGATTAAATTATACATCATAGCCATGTATGGACAGGTTAAATCAATCACTTTGACATTCCTAATATTTCGGTAATCATGACATGTTGCTAAACGTCAATCATGATTTATGATTATGAATTGTTTAATTGAAGAATTAAAGATAAATTAAAAGCATTCTAATGGTGAATTAGAATTGTAATTTATAATCATTGCCAATTTATTAGGAACTTAATGGGTCACATATCAAAGAGCAATAAGTGAGAGAAAAATCAATTTAATATGAGATATTTGATTTTATTAAAATTAAATTAATTATAATTATAATTAAAGGAAATTGATTTCAATTAAAGACCCTTATGATTTTTCTATTTAAAAGGGGAAGAACATTTTAGAAGCTAGCACTTTGTCTTCTTCCTCTCAAATCAATCTTGGGAATTGCTCTGCGGATACCATCAAAGGTTGGACATTTAAACAGCTCGTGATTGATCAATCGGAAAAAGTTTCAAAGGTTTTTTTAAAAGGAAGACAAATATGGTACAGTTTCCAATTTTTTGTGTTTTATCCAAGTTTATTCAATTATTCAGATCCGCTGCATCTATGATTCGATCGCGGTTAGATTCTAACACAAATAACAAAATTGGAGGTAGTTTGAAGAGAAGCTTGCCTAACCAGAGCAACATGCTTCAACAAATATCTATTCCTAGACTGTGGTCATAATAGTCCAGTTGCAAAAAGACTCACTGGTAGGAAACATGCTTCCAACAGAAAGATGACTCTAGTTGTCTTTTCATAGACTAAAGAGGAGTTCCTCAAGATCAACCTCATTTCACATCAAGAATTAGTAAGCATAACCATTAAATAAAAAATAGCATACCATCACGATTACTCCTGCGAAATATTCTACTTAAAATTAATTGCAAGCCATCTTAATTGTAGAAAGATCCTAACTCATTACATCAGAATGTAGAAAAAAACTAAAAGGCCAATTGTTCAGATTGTTCATACTGAACTAAGGAATGTCTGTTATCCCAGATAGTAAAAGTTAAACAAATAGTTAATGACAAGTAAAAGAAATACTTTGCACTGCTACGAGCAACATTTAAAGTTAGTAAAATTTTCTCATCAGGACTACCTAACAATGGCACCCATGAAGATTGTAGCACTCGTTTAACCAAATCAACCACTGTAAGACAAAGCCAAAGCCATTCTGAACAACATAAAGATAATAGTCTTAAACGAAACAACCTCATTAAAGATTGAACCAGTTTAGCACCAACATGAACATTAATATGCACATTGAAAACAAGCAATGAACAAGAACAACCCATCAAAGTCCATTTCTTGTCCAAAAACGCAATAGTTGATAATGGAATAAACCATAAATGTAGGTAGCGAGTCTCCAGAGTCCAGAGAGTAGGTGAAACACTCGAACTTTACCAGTGAAACACTCAAACTTTACCATAAACAGAAATTTAGAAAAAGAACTAAACCATACACATCAACCTACCAATGTATAGTTGGAGAATGATTTTGTTAAAAATGTAGTATTTGTTTAAATATAAAATTTGGGGGGTAGTAAGATAGAGTAGTAAAGATAAGATTATAGAGTAGTAAAGATAAGATTTGTTATTTGTTAGAAGATAAAATTTTATTTGTTAAGATAAAGTTGTTATCTATTAAGATTTAAATTTTTAAAATTTTGATTTTTTTGCTTAATATTTACCAAGATATTAGCTAAGTTTCTTATTTCATTGCCTATATATTTAGGTTTTCAACATTAATGTAAAATGCAACTTATCAATAAATTGCCTCTTGCATGATCTCTTTTCTATTATATTTTTTGGTTAAATTCTGGTTCCAAAATCCAACATGGTATCTGAGCTCTCAAAGATCTTAAGGGACTCATTAGTGATTAATGCTTTACAAGTTCAAGAGCAAAGAAGGGCAAGGAGAAACCAAGAAAGTGGAAAGATGGTAGAGGGAGCCTATCTAGTAAAGGTTCCATCATCAAATAAGAAAGAAAGGATTCCTCAATATGGCCATGAGAAGTTTGGTCATAAAGAGAAAGATTGCTAGCATAAAGGGAAGTCTTGATGCTTTAGGTGTAAACGATTTGGACATTTGAAAAAGGATTGCAAGTTCAACAATGGAGAACAATTAAATACAGTGCAAGTGATTGAAGAAGACATCCTCTTTTAGTTGGTCAAAAGTGCACTAAGACACATCATAGAGAGAAGTGCCCCATGGAGATAAGTGATGAGAGAAGTGCTCATGTTGAAGAATGGAGAGAAGTGCTCCAAAGAAAAGAATTGTGGAGAAATGTGCTCCAACTATTGAAGGGTGATGGGAAGTACATCATCAAATTCAAAAAGTCTTACAACTTTGAATCAAGAGGGATTGTTGGAGAATGATTCAAAGTTGTTAAAAATGTAGTCTTTGTTTAAAGATAAAGTTTGGGAGTAGTAAGATAGAGTAGTAAAGATAAGATCTATTATTTGTAGAAGATAAAATTTTATTTGTTAAGATAAAGTTGTTATTTGTTAGGATTTAAACTTTTAAATTTTTAATTTTTTGCTTAATCTTTACCGAGATATTAGCTAAGTTTGTTTTTTCATTGCTTATATATTTAGGCCTTCAACGTTAATGTAAAGTGGAACTCATCAATAAATTGCCTCTTACATTATCTCTTTTCTATTCTATTCTTTTTGTTAAATTTTGCTTCTAAAACCAAACATATATTGCAGGTTCAAATTCATCCACCTTTTAGATTCTGCTCACATCAAATCAACCTTTTAAGATTGTTAAGTTTGGCAATCAAATACCAATAAGACGATGGCTGTGAAAGAAATGAATTTGGTGGTATGCATATACGGTAATATAAGGAATGTGAGACAAATTTAAAGATCTTCACTTAGATATTTTATTCTATTTTTGGAATTATTTATATTTTAATTTATTTGAGATATTTTTTGTTATAAGGAAGTTGATTTGGTACATGATTCCACTATTTTGAAATAAGTAGAATTTTTGGAAGTTAAGATATGTGTGGAAGAAAGGAATCTTAAAAGATATAGAATCCTAAAGGAGGAAGGATTTGTTGTAGATAAACAAGCAGTCCATGGTATGACACAACAAGAAGCCTATGGTGTGACACATTTATTGATTTTTTCCAGTCATATTTTTAGGGTGCTTTAGAGATCAATTACAATGTTCTATCAATGATTTTCGGCTGCTGTGCTTGAGGGTTTTCATATATCAACTACAAAGTACACAACATAGTTTTTTAATTTAAAGAATCTCCATGATTATGGTTTTATGTGGTTGCACACATAAGAGAGTGTTCTTTGACTCAAGTGCTTTTTGTTTCTCTTATTCTTGATTTAATCACTTGAGTTTTTTTGTTTCATTCATTGTTTTAAACATCCTTTGTTGAGGTTAGATTGAAGTAGTTATGCTATTAGGTATGAGATACTTTCAAGGGTGTGAGTATGAGTGGATAGTGTCAAAAAGTGAGTGGTGTCGACTCCGTAATAGCCTTGTGTAAGTCTATTGTACTACAATGAAAGTTGATTAATCTAGGTGAGGGCCCCGTGGATGTAGGTCATGTATGCCAAACTATGTTAACAGATTTCTTATGTTGATTTATTGCTGCACATTTAACTTTTCTATTTATGATCAGATTATGGAAAATCTCAATTGCTTGCCTAGTAGCTTTATGATAATTAACCGTAAATTTTAGTTAGAAGGAACAATGATAGAACATAAATTGTACATAACTTCGACCTTAGGTTTTTCAATTCGTATCAAAGCTTGCTTCACCTAATCAAAACCTAGTGTGACAAGTTGGTCTAGATCAGTGTTTCGTACTTATAACTACTAGAGAAAGGGTGCCGATCACTAGGACACCTTTACTAGATGGCTTCAACTATCCTGCTTGGAAATCGAGAATGAAAGTATTTATTCAAGTACAAGAGACTAAAGTTTGGACTTCTGTGTTCAAAGGTTGGAATTATCCTATAACAACTAATGAAAAGAATGAAGCAGTACCTAAAGATCCGTCTAATTGGACAAAAGGCTAAAGAAGAGGGAGCGCTTCGTAACTCTCTAGCAATACATGCAATTTTTAGTGATATAGATGAAGGACATTTTAATATGATATCAGCGTGTGAATCAATAAAAGAAGCTTAGGATACATTACAAACCATACATGAAGGATCAAAATCAGTAATAGCATCAAAAATTCAAATGTTGGCTATTAGATTTGAAGAGCTTAAGGTGGAGGAAAGTGAAACTATTGGCTACTTAGCACATCAACCTTGTAAGAAGTACTCAAATATGAAATTGGTCAAGAAAATCCTGAGATTGTTGTCTTTTATATCCATATCGAAGATTGTAGTTACCGAAGAAGCTCACAACATCAATGAGTTATCTCTAGATAAGGTAATTGCAATTCTCACAAACTTTGAGATGAAACTATTGAGAGACAAATGTGAGAAAAATAAAGGATTAGTGCTTCAAGCTAAAGTCGCTAATCTTATGCATGATTCAGGAGATGATTCTGATGAAAATGAAGATTTAGTGTTGCTAAATTTTTTTTTCAACAAGTGGTTAAAGAAGCTGAAGAAAGATAGACCTGAGCTCAGACAGAGTGGTGGAAGTTCATCAAACTATATCTTCAAATAGCAAGCAAGAACTTAGAAAGTTAAAAAAAAAGGCAAAGAAGATTCGACATTATGAGTGTCAAGGTTTTGCGCATATGCATGTGGAGTGTGCTATCACTCTTAAAAAAAGAAAAGGGAAGTCTTACATTGGCACTTGGAGTTAAAAAGAATATGAAAGTGAGTATGGCCGCAAAAAAGAAATTGTGAGTCATCAAGCTCCATTGGTTGCTTTATATAAAGAAAGTCCAGTTTCCTACTTAGTAGCAACCATGAAAGAAACTGATGATGAAAATACAAATGTTTCAATATTAAATTATAATTTAGATAATGACAGCGATGATAGTGACTCAGAATTTAAAAAGGAAGATATTTGCAAGGCCTATAAACTGTTGTATAGCAAATAGGTAAAGATATGTAAGCACAATAAGAAGTTAAAAAGGAAGAATTTTACCATGAAAGATGTTATTCAAGATTTCGAGATGAAATTATTGTAAACAATAGATGAACTTGATGAAACCAAGCTAAAGTTGATCAATACAAGGAAAGGAATAAGAATGTTGAATGGTGGCACCAAGAAGTTAGACACATTACTGGAAATTGGCAAAAGCAAAGGGGATTTTCAAGGTGCTAGATATAAAAGCGATTGCTCTCAGGTGAATAATGAGCAAAATGGTGAAGTTAGATTTGTCAAAGAAGCAAGATCAATTAAGCAATGAGAAATTTAAAAAAGAAGTAGAAAGTTTGTGCCTACATGTCACTTTTGTGGTGTAAAAGGTCACTTAAGGTGAAATTGCTACAAGTTGTTACAAATGTTATTTTATAATGCTCAATACAAAAATTCCAGACATTCTTGGAAGAACTATCAATAGCAGAGACTACTAAAGTAGATTGGGTTAGAAAGAATTAATCACAAGCACTTGTGGCTCTTAAATCTATATGTGTCGCTTCTCACAATGGACGGCACTTTGACAACAGGTGTTTAAGGCATATGACAGGTGAAAGAAGCTATTTGATAAATTATCAAAGTTGTATGGATGGTCATGTCACATTTGGTGATGAGAAGAAAGCAACAGTGATTAGTAGAGGAAGTCTTTGCGTGGATGAATTGCCTCACTTAAAAAATGTGCTTCATGTGGATGGTTAAAAAGCTAACTTGGTGAGTATTAGCCAGCTTTATGATGATCGTTTGATAGTTACGTTCACCAGTGAAGAATGCAAGGTGTTAAACCTTTAAGAGATTGTATAGTAAGCAGAAGAAGATTGGTGGATAATTGCTACATGTTGCAAGTCATTACTTCCTACAATTTACCCACATATGATGATATAACTTTATGGCACCAAAAGCTTAGTCATGCCAATTATGACCTCATCAACAAGTTAAGCAAATCTGGCGTGGTAAAAGAATTGCCTATGATGAACAAAGATGACAAGAATATTTGTAGTGTTTGTCAAATAGGAAACAAACGGGGAGTCAAGTTACAGTTCTTTCCTATGTAACAATTAAGAAGAAACTAACTGATATTTTTACCAAACCTTAAAACTCTGTGCTTTACAACTTTGAAGCTTATTCAAGAACAAAATAAAAAATAAATACAAATTCATGTGTTGCAGTCTAAACTGAAGAGAACTAACATTTATTATCTCAAGTTATTGAGGAATCCTCTTTGGAAGACTTTTCTTCTAATTCTAAAGATTTTAGTTTTGTGCCTAATGAGCCACCAACACTAGCTATTTCAGATATGCATGCTATTCCTTCTTCATCCAAACGTTGTTTGAAATTGCTAGCTCAAAAGTCAATTTGGATGCCTTGCTATCAATATCCTGCTCGCTTCTCAATGGGATAAGCTTTTTTCTGCCAAATTTTACTCTTCGGAAGCCCAACAGTTATGGGATACTCTCACTTCAATTGGGTATATTCTCGATCATCCCATTAATTAAGGTGAGTATAAACAATTTAATTTAGATGTTTTGTTGACTAAAAGGAATTTGTTACATATTGCTTTATTGCCACAACATTTTGATGTTAAATTGGTGCAAGAATTTTATTGTAACTTGGATAAGAGTGTGTAGGATTATAAAGCTTTATGCTTTCATATGGTTTATGTGAGGGGGAGACTGATTAAGTTTGATCCTAATTCATTGAATGCATTTTTGGGGTTTCTGAATTTAATTAGGAATTAGTCTTATAAGGATAGATTTTATGTGAGTAATGATATGTTGGTAAGTGTATTGACCGGTGGTAAATTGTATTCTTGGCCTTATGTTGCACCATTACGTGCTTCTGATCTATCACAGAATCATTTTGTTCTTCATAAAATTTTGCTCGCTTATTAGATGCTTATCACATATATTATGACAATTTATCTTACTTAGGCCAAGAATATGTCTATGATAGGCATCCGAGTTAAGATAAATATGGGGAGATTGGTTATTGAGGCTATGATTGCGGTTGTTGGTAAACAACAAACATTATTAGGTTTTTCTTGTTTAATGACTCAGTTTTTGCATGCTTACGATGTATCTCGTGTTGTTTCTGAGGTACTTAAGTCTGTGTCTTTCCTAAATATTTCTCCTAGGATTCTTTATGTCAATAAGCAAGCTAAGGTGGTTAATTAGCCATACTCCTCATCTAAGTCCTCCACACAACCTGCTGCACCTTTTATTGATACTTATGCCTCTTTGTTTGCTGAGATTGATTGCATTAAAGGAATTTTTCACGCGGGTATGAATGCATTTTAATAGCTCAAACAACGAGTTCTTCTTTTTGTTTTGTTATGTGATTCTTAGCTTCTTTTGGCATTGATTTGTCCCAAGGGTAATATAAGAACTTGCTAGAATTTATAGTTTTGTTGGTGATAGTTGATTGTTGACTGTTGACTTGATGTTGACCTTGATTTTGATTTTTCGACATCTTCTATCATGATTGTTTATTTTAGGGGGAGTTTTTGATGTGACAAATAATGCCAAAAAGAGGAAGATTGTTAAGATATTATATTTTATTCTTAGCAGTATTTCTATTTTAATTTATTTGAGATATCTTTTGTTATAAGAAAGTTGATTCAGGACAAGATTCCACTATTTTGAAATAAGTAGAATTTTTGGAAGTTAAGATATATATGGAAAGAAGGAATCCTAAAAGATATAAAATCCTAAAGGAGGAAGGATTTGTTGTATATAAACAAATAGTCCATGGTGTGACACAACAAGTAGCCCATGGTGTGATGCACATCTATTAATTTTTTATTATCGTGTTTTTAGGGCGCTTCAGAGATTAATTACAATGTTATATCTATGATTTTTGGCTGCTATATGTGAGGGTTTTCGTAAATCAACTACAAAGTACACAACATTCTTTTTGTTTAAAGACTCTCTATAAATATGGTTTAATGTGGCTGCACACATAAAGGAGTGTTCTTTGACTTAAACAACTTTTTTTTCTCTTATTCTTGATTTAATAACTTGAGAAAATTTGTTTTCGTTACATTCATTATTTTAAAAATCCTTTGTTGAAGTTAGCAAGAGGGTGTGAGTGCGAGTGGACTTCTAGGAGTAAGTGGTGTCGGCTCTGTAATAGCCTTGTATAAGCCTATTGTATAGCGGTGAAAGTTGATTAGTCTAAGTGAGGATCTAGGCTGTGTGTGCTACACTACATTCACAAATTTCTTGTGTTGATTTATTTGTTAAGCATTTATTTTTTTTGCTTATGATCAGATTCTAGAAAATCGTAGTTACTAATCCATTTACTTTCTAATAATCAACTGTATGTTTCATTTTGAGACAACCAAGGTAAAATAGAAATTTTGCAAAACTTCAACTTTAGGTTTTCCAAAATACATGGAATTATATTATAAAGATACGTGAAAATTTTTGAATAAATAAATAATATATAAAGAGTAAACATGTATTGCTTAATCTCTATCGATAACAGATAGCCACCCTTAAAATAGGAATCTTGAATCCTTGGACTATACTGACTAGATCACATCATCCTCGTTTTGTGGCAACATAAAATGGATGAGATGGTGGTAGTTACTAGGGCACTGCTACAACTTTCAACATTAAAAAAACATAGAAAAGAAAGGAGAAGATGTGCCTCATCATTTCAAATTTCCGTTTCTAATGAAATTTTTGTTTCTTAATGATAAAGCAAATACACGCAAGAGGAGGTGAATTGTGTTTTACTTAAATTTTTTTTGGCAAACTACTTTCAATTCGGATAAAAGCAAGTGCTTGTTAAAAATTAAAAAAGAATAGGAGCCTATTTGATAATAATAGCTTATTAAACGACAGGAACCTGCTAAAGAATAAGTCCAATTAAAGACAATTTTAAAACAAAAGGTGTCTGTTGAAATAAAATGATCTTTTAGCCAGTTGAAAACAGAAGGAGCCTCTTATTAAATGAACATAGACACAATGCAGAAATATAAAAGTTAAGAAAAGAGAGAGAAGGATGTAGTCAATTTATACTAGTTCGATTTACAACCCAAGCCTACGTCCAGTCCCTAAGTATCCGACTTGAGTATAAAAAAGAAGTAATTTGATGAGCCTCTCTAAGCTCACAAGTTAATATTTTTCAAGGTTTTCCAACCTTCTAAATTAGTAGTATTTAGCTAGCCTCTACAAGCTCTCAATAGAAAATGAAGTTTGCTCAATATAAGTTACACTGATCTCTCTCAAAAATATTTTCACTTTCTAAAACACTAAATATTTTACAATGATATCACTTTTAAAAGAATTGATGATATAGCTATATTTCAAAAGTCTAATCTATATGCACAAAAGCAGTGGCTCTTCCTTAAGTAGGCTTTTCTTTCAACTAGTTGTTACTTCACTTATATCTTTAGAAAATTGAATGGATTTAATTTTGAATAACTTCAATGTCATCTTAGCCAAAAATCTCCAGTAATTACGCGGCTAATTTATGACCTTCATAATAAGTAGGATCTTTTTTTAATAAAGCAAGTTCATAAAGAAGGTTCCTGCAAGAAGGAAAGCAATTACCTAATGATTTTATTTCCTTTTTAAAAACTATACACCATTGTTTATCTATAAGGAAATAAATTTAATTAAAAATTGAAAATATTATAAGGTTATCATCAGAATGGTTAAAAATGAACCTTGAGCTAAAAATATCTCCCTTTTTGATAATGATAAGCAATAATAGATATATTTTTCAAAACTCAAAAAGATAATGGATGATTTCGAAAGATATCCTATCAATTACGTATCACAGATTTTCATAGCAGAATCAATCACGAATATAATCAAGGTAGCATCGAGATATCATATCATATATATGCAAAAAAATAGTCCACATAAGCTCTCCCCCTTTGTCATTATCAAAAACAAAAATAAAGAAATGGGGAGGAGGTGAAATAATTTATTGATATGCAATATAATATCATAAGTACCAATGAACCATTCAGAAAGCAACATAATTCGCGGAGGCATTCAGAGATTTTTCTGAGGAGGATCTGCATATCAAGAAATTGATTTTACATACTGACTATCTGTTTTTGCATTTTTGCTTAATTGTTTTGAATGTTCTTCAACAATTGTTGGATACTTGCACTATTTTCATCCTGAGAAGGAACATTAGCTAATTGATCTAGAGCAAAAATATTGCATGTTGGATCCCGAACTTTTCTTAGAATTGTGAGTTAAAATTTTGACATGAAACGAGAATTTTGTGGTGAATTAGTCATATATAAAAACAAGAAAATTTTGAATGTGAATAGTTAGATGAGATT
>JAOTAZ010000182.1:7039-25401 GCA_025629785.1 Erythroxylum oxycarpum | reverse complement strand
GAAGAAGAAGAAGAAGAAGAAGAAGAAGAAGAAGAAGAAGAAGAAGAAGAAAGAAACAAAGAAATAAATGAATTATGAGTGATTATATCCTACCTTTGAATGCTTGAGAGGAAGGAGAGTGGAGTGAGTGTCTATCACACTTGTTGATGGTTCCTTGAATTGAAGTACTTGTTGATCTTGCCTAAATATATGGAGAATAGCTTGTTCATGGAATATTATGAGTTTCAAGTTTTTAGGTTGTGTTTATTGAATTGATTTTTGATATCTTTTACTATTATTTGGGAAAATTGTTGTTTCCATTGTTTGTTCTTGTATATTCTAGTGTTCTTTATTTTGATTGGGGATAAGTATAGTTTAAGTGTGGGGGAATTGTTGTGTCTAATTATATTGAATTTTGCTTGCATTCATATCTTGATTTTGATTTCAAATTATTGCGATTTACTTCAAATTTGATATGAATTGAGTGAAAATGTCATAGATGTTGTATGAATGTGAATGGAGTGTCTTATGAATGTTGCATGAAAATTTAGAAGAATTATGTATGAAAGAATGAAATGGGACATGAACAATACATGTAATTAATTAATTTAAGCATGCATGGAGTCACACCTGTGACTATGGAAGTCACGGATGTGACAATGGGAGTCACGGGTAATGACAACTTATTCTGTACTCATTTTTAAATATGTCACATGTAGGCTTTGACGACGTAACAACCCTAAAACTAGATTGGTGGTATAAATAAAAAAGGGAAAGTTGGCTAGAGGAGGTTGGACGTTCTAGGAACAAAAAAGAAAGAATAGAGAGAAGGTGTGGAGGCGAAGAAGAAGAGAGATTTGACTGAGAAGAAAGAAGAGAGAAAGAATAAAGATAGAAAGTAGAGGTGAAATCTAGTGTGAGCATTCAATCGTTTGGGTGAGAACCAAGTGAAGGAAAAAGGCGAGAGCTAATGCAAAGAGCTTAAGATTGGTAGGAGACCTACCACCAACTTTCTCTTCTGAATGATCTTTGTTTGCTTATTCTGTTCTTTAACTGTTGCATTATTTCTTTGTTTTACTAGACTCACTACTCTGTTAGCTTTTGATAGTTCATTTTGGTTATTCACTCAGTTTATTGTTTTAATACTTCTCTTATACTGAAAAAGATGGGATTTAAGTATATGAAGATGATGAATCTAGTTTATTCCATGATGGGTTAATTCTTTTTCTTGAGAATTAAAGAAGCTTGTTTAATTAATTACACATGATGAAGGACTATTTTATTATCTTATTATTTACTATAGTTTGTAAGCTAAATGGATGTAATAGTGTGGCCAAACTTTGCATCATTTACGTATTAAACGAAGGATCGAGAGAAAAAGTTTAATATTGGAACGAGACTATAGAGACTTGGGTTAAGAATTAGAAATATATTAACTTAAGTGGGTAATTATTAGTTGGGTTTCTATAATTAATTTGAATGATAAACTTGTTGAATACAAAAGTTAGATTAGTTTGTTATTTGAATTTATTTTAAAATCCAGCTATTGATTTTAGTAAGACAATTATCCAATCATTTCCCATTAGTCATGTATAGGAGATTAAATTAGTGAAATTACTTCTCAAGAGTTTCCAAACTGATTAATCAATTCGTTTTTGCATCCAGTTATATTAGTTCACTTTTTAGTCTGATTTTGTAATTTTCTTAAATCCTTTACTCAACAAATCGGGATAGAATGTTTAAGATTGCATTTGGTTTTATTTTTATTCAAGATTAATTTGAGTGGACCAATTCATGAACTTGAAAACCAATTGCCCAAATGGCACATTTTGAAAACTTGTTTTCCACGAGCATAAAACATTTCATATGCAATTTCATTATCATTTCACAATTTATCATCAAAATTCATACACCAAAGAATGTAGCACTTTCACAAATCACTCCATACACCAAAACATGTAGCATTTTCACAAATCATTCAAAAGCAATAAAAGCAACATTTATGAAGTAATTGAAATCATTTTACTTTCTTGATTTTGAAAACACATTAAAGGCTCATTACTCAAATTATAAACATGAAACCCACCTTGATTCCTTGCTTGTAGCTTGTTCAAAATGCATCCTCTCTTGCTCCTCTTGCCTCTTTTAACCTCCTTCATCCATGGCAAAATTCCCAAATCAATAGGAATTTAAATTGGACAACCCATAACACATAATCACCAAAATTGATCTTAGAAAACTTAAACCCATACCATTCTTAAGCTATTTGAACCAAAAGTTCTCTAAAAATACAAAGAGTAAAATCCAACTTACCTTAAATCTTCACCAAATGAGGAGTTTCTTGGCTCATATGGAAACTCTCATCTTCTTCCACCTTTTTCTCTTCTTGAGCAGCTTCAAAATCACTCTTCAAGACCAAGAAAAATCAAAACCTAACTCTCCCTTTCTTCTTTCTCTTCTTCTCCACTGACTCTCTCCTCTCTTCTCTCTTCTCTCTTTTCTTTGGTTTTTCTCCCTCAATTTCGTGCTTCTCTTCTTCTTTAAAAGCCAACCCACACTTCTATTTACAATAATTACATTAATGAATGAGCAATAACCCTTATACCCTTAAATATAAGCCTTGCTATACATTTTCCAGCTTTTAACTTCTAACATACCACATACAACAGTTCTAACTTTCAAGAAAAGTTTGGGGTCCAACAATAGTAATTCTTATTCTCATAAGATCGATGGTACTTGTTGGTGCCAGCTACAACTACACCGTGCACTTACGGGTTAAAATGATAAAATATACACATATCTAGTTTTTGGCTTCTTTACCTGGGATTAGAATATTAGGAAAACCTTATTTTTATTAATTTATCTTTTTAGTTATTTTTATTTCTTTTCTTTTTTTTTCCCTTATAACCTTCTTTCTTGATCTTGTGTTCGTGTCTTATTTTTAGAATTTGGGTAGTCATCATTGTAACTACCAAACATAATGGAAGGATGGAGAGGACAATATTCTCAGGGATAGTCATCCACCGATTATGAAGGCAACATTAACCCTTACTTTTGAGTAGGAAAGATTTCACCAATAATGGATAGATGTTGATGAAATTGAAAAGAATGAAAAATCTTTTTCTATCAAGGGAGTACCAGTTATCCTTACCCCTCTATTATTCACATTTTTCCTTATTATTGCATGTTTACATTGAGGACAATGTATACCTTAAGTGTGTGGGTAGGACTTAGTAATCAAGTTTGTCAATTTTGTTATAATTAATTTAATAATGAATAATTTGGGGCGTTTTTTTTTAAACAATAGAAGTTGATTAAGATGGTTCATTATGAGTGTGGTTCTGACAGTGATTTTATTTGTTTAGGCAAATAGTTATAAGTTTTGATAATTAAGTTGATTTCAGTTTAGTTTATTAATGTTGCGAATGGATACTTTATTTACATTATAATACTTTATGTACATTTTGTACATGCATTGGATTAAATGTGAATTATTTTTTAGCATTTTTATTACCCCACACATAAAAAATAAAAGAATTTTGTGAATAAATGAACATAAATAATTTCACTCCGCTAACTTTGTAATAAAAATGTCAAAGTTAAAGATTGGTGTTAATAACCATTTATGATAGTGACCGAGTTGAGTAATTAGGGGTATGTATGACAAGGTTGTTTACTATTATGTCAAAAGGCTAGGTGACTTTTCAAACAAGCTTCTAATTGGTCTAAATTTTTTTAAATTTAATGTTTTTTTTAATAAAGGATATGAAAGTGTTTAAAGGTTTTAGCATTTTTCTTATGTATGTTCACTTTTTGCATTAAGTGGAATGGTGAAAATTAAGTTGAAATTTGAAAATTTGTGGATTGAT
The DNA here is from genome assembly GCA_025629785.1 of Erythroxylum oxycarpum. NCBI lineage: Eukaryota > Viridiplantae > Streptophyta > Magnoliopsida > Malpighiales > Erythroxylaceae > Erythroxylum > Erythroxylum oxycarpum. Next base: position 21,553 of record JAOTAZ010000182.1, on the reverse strand, counting down.
TAATAATTTGATGCAAGTAAATAAATGCTTAACATTTCCATAAACTTTGCAATTGAATGAATAATGGAGAATTTTGATTGATATCCTTTTTGTTTAATGATTTTGCAAAGTTGTTTCTTATTAAGTTGAGAGTAATGAAAATGATTTGCTTGAGGAAAAACAAATGCTTAAGTATTGGCGAGTTTGATAAATGCTCAATAGATTATAATCTCATATTTAATACATTTTGTTTGTTTATTTGAAATTTTCCTAGAAAAAAAGGAGAATAATTAAGGTAAAATTTAGACAGAAAATAGAAGCAATGAACATATTTTGGTATTTTCCAATGTAAGTCTTTGTATAAGTCTACAAGAAAGTTTATTAGCTCATACAACTCTCTAAGATAATGTTTCTTTATGATTTTGAAAGATTAAAGCAAAATTAAGGGATATGGTCATGCACACAACCATGTGGGTCACTGTGTCCACTCTAGAAGCCTTAAATTCGAACTATAAATAGATAAAACAAAGAGAAAACTAGAAAAAGTCAAAAGGCTTTTATATAATGGCCTATAATGATATAGGGAATGAAGAACAAGCTAGGAAACCTATATAGGGTCAATGTTCACCGATCTAAAGCGGATTTCATGAAGATTAAAATGAATTTCAACATGGTTCTTTTAGTTTTTTGTTTTTCCTTTGGTCTTGATGCTATGATTATGAGCTAAACTTTTTTCAATACTTGGATTAAATGAACCCTAGGATAGACTATGCAATGATTTTATTTTAACTTAATTAATATTTTAGTTTCATTGAGATCCAATTATATGTTCTTAATTATTCTTGAATTAATATTGCTAGTGTATTATTTCATACAATTAAGATTGAGAAATTCTTTTGTATGAATAGATCTACCATAATTGAAAGGAGTTAAATGCAAATCTAGAAATAGGTTGACATAAATCCTTTAGATTAGGGTCCTAATAGTGAAAATCATGAATCGATTAATGCAATCTTATGGGTTTTAACTTGAAATATATTTCAATTAATCAACCAAGGGCTAGGTGTTAAGGGTCTTGAAAAAGATATTAACATAAGATAGGAATTTTCATAGTCCAAGAAATTATAGATTAAATTCAGTAGTGAAATCATGATTACAAAAGAAATCTTAGAGGGATTCAAAGTCCAAGTACCACTATTTTCCTTGATTGTTTCTTAATTTAATCTATTTTTAGTTAGTTAATTGTGTTATTTTAATTTAGTTTATTATTTTAATTTTGAATTTGGTTTATCTTAAACAACATAAATTTTTAGGTTAGATAATAGAAAGACGGTACATACTGGTAGTTCTAGTCTTTGTAGGATCAACTCATACTTGCCAGTGCTAACTATAGTTACACCGTGCAGTAAAAAATAGGAAAAATGTTTATCAGTTATTACTGTATATAAATTGATGGGAATTACTAATGAGGAGGACTAGAGTACTATCCTTTTGGAATTCATAAGAATCTCCTTCATTAATGATGCTATAAATGACTCAATAAAAACTTCTTATGTTAAAGTTGTGGAAGAAAAAGTAGCTATTATTGTTTAAACCTCCATATTAGATCCTATAAAGGAAGATTTATAAATAATTAAACCTAAAGAAAGTGATAAACCTAATGATATGTGCTTAATTGTTTATACGTTTAACCCTTTATACTTAGTGATTAATGATAAGAAAATGCTTAAAATACTTACTATAGTTCTTATATGGTTTTTGGTACCATTCGGATGCGAAAAAGCTAACGTGAGTTGAAAGCACTATATTTGAGTCATCTTTTTTAGATTCACACTCATTTGTCTCCATGGAACAAGAAGAAGAAGGATTAGAGGAAGAGGAGATAAGAAAATTTATGAAGATGAAGAGAAAAGTCATGAGAATGCTAGTCATAACCATGACACAATATGTTATGGGCGTGACTAACTTGCATGGGCGTGACTTAAAGGCACGCCTATGACTTAACATGTCATGGTCATGACTTTCACACATGTGCTACTTGAAACTATCATGGTTATTACTTTCACATGTGTGCTACCTGAAACCTAGTTTTTAATATAAATAGATATTTGACAGCAGAGCGAGGGTTTTGCTGAAAGAATAGAAAGTGTTTCGGTTGGGATGAACTGAAGGAGTTCTTGGGAGATATAATATAGGAGGGTAATGCAACTCTCTTATATGGAGAGACCTATGGAAGGGTAGCTTTTTCGATGCAAGTTTGGAGGTGAAATCGTCACCGACGACCCGGTTAAGTGTATTTCTCCTTGTACTTTTTGTTTTCTTTCTCTTATGGATTGATTATGTTATCTTTTGTTCAATGTTTAGGTCTTGTGTAAGAATTATTGCATGCTCTATTTGATTATTTTTACGTAAGAACCCATTGCTAGAATCTAATACAATACATAATCGTTGTTTTCTGATTCATTTGTCGTGACTAATGATTAGTAATCATTAGGGATAATATAACCTAGGTTAAATAATCTGAGCTTATGTGATTATTGCTTAGATTGATCTATTTTTCTCACTCATAAGGCATTTGTCTAATTAAAATTAGAGAGCATCTCTTAGGTTATCCGATAACTAGGGTTAATTATTGAGCTCTTCTTAATTAACTACGACCTAAGGAAAAATTGGGATTAATAGAGCTTGTTGTTAATCTACGACTAATAGTTCAAAGAGAGATGTGAAGACAATAATGAAATATTTTTAATTCGATTTTATGCTAAGATTGAACCAAAGAACTCCTAACAAATTCACCACTTTCATCATTTTGCATGTTTTCTTTAATTTTCTTTTAATATTTTAGCTTCATTTTATTTTCTTGTTTGATAAACCAACCAACCCCCCAATAACCTAAACACCATTTAATTTGGTCTCAATAAATTTACACACTCTCTATGGGATCGACGTAGACTCACCCCTACTATAGTAGTAGTCTAGTTTATTTTGACTAGCATTATAACAGGCTATCAATATTGGCGTCGCTGCGGTGGAGTGTGGTGTTTTTGTTTTTGTTTGTGATTTTAATTAATGTTTTATATATATTGGTTTGTAATTAGTTTATTTTCAGTTATTTCTTGATTGTTTCAATTTCTGTTTTGTGTTTTTAAATTAAAAAATAGAAATTTTGACATAGACGGAAGTGATTTCTTTTATAACTCTTATTATCAATCCTATAACTAAGGTTGGACTGATCAACCTAACTTTAGTTATGGATAGGATAACCCACAAAATTACTTTCTTGATAGTATGCATGATGCACAACAATTCCGTATAGACTAGAAGTTTCTTATCACGACTTAGGAACATCTCTAGAAGATTTGCTGAATATTATAATTGCTAACAAAATTCAACTTCAACAGAGTGTACAGAAGTTCCAGCAAGAAGTAAGGCAATTTTCGCAAAATACAGAGTCTAGCGTCCCATATTTGGAAAACCAACAAAATTTAGGTACTTCTTTAGAGGAATTACTTAATGTTTGTGTTGCTAATACTTTGTGATTATAGCAAAAAGAGATGTAATTCCAATAAGAAATAAGTTATAGGATCCAGAACTTGGCAAGCCAGACGAGTCAGTTAACGGACCGCCTAGTATCATGAGACGAAGAAACACAACTATCTCAACCTGAGGTGTACCCAAGAGATGTTAGCGCAGAGGCCTTACAGAGTGAAGAGGAGCTTGAGAATATTGAGTGGACTAGTCAAGGAATTGTTTGTGTCAAAGAAGTTGAGGAGGAGCTAGGAGCAGAAATGGATATATCTTTTAGCTTAGAGGTAAATACTTAGTTCCATTTTTTGTTGAGAATGATTCTTTACTTTTATCTAGCAGGTTAGATGAATTAAATGAGGAAGAAAAAGGTGAAGAGACGTTCGAGATCTTTCCAAAATACATGGACTCAGTAGAGATTAAGAGTACGAGGATGGAGATGACGCTGAATAAGAATGATTATCAACCAAGACCCTATCTGGAAGAACCTCACATGGAAGAGCTGCATGTGACACCAGAATATCATAATTTTGTCACGTGAGGAGAAAACATATAGTCGAGCCAGCGACCCTAAACAAAGTCACTTCTTGGGAGGCAACCTAAGGGAAGTAAATTTCTTTTCCTTTACTTGTTTGCACTAGTTAGATATGCATGTGTGTTTTTATATTGGCTTGTTTCTTTCTTGTTTTAAGTTTTCAATCAAAATAAGAGAGAATAAAAAAACAAACAAACAATTGTTAGTTTTCCAATGCTTCCAGGACTATATAGTTATGAATACAGAATGAATTGACTAAAGAATTTCATGGCAACTTGAGCATGTGACTTTACTTTTGTGATTGGTCGATGTGCATTATCTTTGGAAGAGTAGTAACTAGTTGTAGACAAAATCAGTTATATCGGTCACATTGTCTTTGTTTATGTGTGATTTTCATGACATATACATCCTAACTTTGCTTTGATTTTCTATTTGAGACCAACACATGCATTAACATGGAAATGATTAGGTATTCTTTGCTTTTCTACATTAGCTAAATAGCCTACCTTATTAACATATTTTCTCCCTTATTAAGCCCCCTTGAGCTTTATTAGCCTTTCTTTTGTATTCACCACATTACATGCTTTAAACCTAACCAAATGTCTCACCTAAACCTTAAAGCTAGTGAAACATTTGTTGAATGTTGACTTTATAAATATACAAAATTCCAATTGTGAGGGTATGTACATATGTGTGGATTGGTTATAATGTTGGGATGGGATGTTATTTTATATCTTATCATTGAAATTCCCATTTTGATGTAGTTTCTTTTAATTTATATAAGAGAAAGAAAAAGAAAGAAAGAAAAGAGAAAAGAAAAGAAAAGAAAAGAAAGAAAAAGAAATAAAGAAAGGAGAAAAGAAAAAGAGAAGAAAAGAAAAGAAAAAGAAAGAAATAAAGAAAAAGAAAAGGAAGAAAAATGTTTAAATCAATGTATCAAGGAAGAAGTGCATATGTGATGAAAAGTTGTTTATGATTAATGCATCCTCCTAAAGTTGTATTGAATGGGTTATTTGAGTATATTGGATATGAGGTAGATGTTGTCTTAGAAGGTTCACTCATTGTATTTCAATGTATTGTTATCATTATAAGTGATCCCTTTTGATTAGTTATGCTTTAAGTGGTTTGTGTGAGAGAGCTTGATTTTGAGTTATGAAACATCATTTTTGCATTCATCATAGTTGATGTCCACAATTGTGAGCGAATGTTAGTTTTCACATGATGTCACATTGATTATTACTTTTGTTTTACTAGATTTGATGGCTTTTATGCTACTTTACCTAAATACTTATCCCTTACTTTTACCCACATTACAACCTTGAAAAGTCCTTTGATCTATGATTTTGCATGTGAACCTCAACTGTGGAGAAATCAAATGATATGAAAAGTTGTGGAATGTCTTAAATGTGAATGGAGTTGAGTGTACCTATGAATATATCTTATTCAAACACATTTTTCAAGTCTACCATTAGATTACTCAATTTTTTAAGATGATGAATGTTGATTGATCATGAGTAAAAGCATTGAATGTTGATTTCTTGCTATGATTTTTTAAAATCAATCATCTTTGCTTATGATTATGTATTCTCGAAAAATATGGGAATTGATTGAATGTTTTGGGTTTATGAGCTTAATTTGGATGTTTTGCCCGAGGACGACCAAATGCTAAGTATGGGGGAACTTGATATATGCTTAATTTTTGTTACATTTAACCCTTTACACTTAGTGATTAATGATATGAAAATGCTTAAGAAACTCACTATAGTTCTTATATGATTTTAGGTACAATTCAGATGCGAAAGAGCTAAAATGAGCCGAAAGAACTATATTTAAGCCGTCTTTTTTAGATTCACACTCACTTGTCTCTTTGGAACAATAAGAAGGATTAAAGCAAGAGGAGACAAGAAAATACATGAAGATGAAGAGAAAAGTTATAAGAATTTGTGACATGGCCATGACATATTATGTCATGGGCATGACTTTCACACATATGTTACCTTAAACCCTAGTTTTTAATATAAATAGATATGTGATGGTAGAGTGAGCGTTTTGATGGAAGAATAGAAGGTGTTTTTGGCTGGGCTAAACTAAAGGAGTTCTCAAGAGACAAAAGATAGGAGGGCGATGAAGCTCTCTCATTTGGGATACCTATGCAAGGGTAGCTTTCTTGACACCGATTCGGAGGTGAAATTGTTGCCTTGTATTTGTCATTGTCTTTCTTTTATGGATTAGGTCTTGTGTAAGAATGATTGAATACGTAATTTGATTATTTTTATGCAAGAACCCATTGCAAGAATTGAATACAATACATAATCATTGTTTTTCCGATTCATTTATAGTGAATAATGGTTTGTAATAATTAGGGATAACATAAACTAGGTTAAATAATCCAAGCTTGTGTGATTATTGCTTAGATTGGTCTATTTTACTCACTCATAAGGTGGCTGGCTATCTGATTAAACTTAGCAAGCGTCTCCTAGGTTATTCGATAGTTAGGGTTAATTAACTATGACCTAAAGAAAAACCGGGATTAATAGAGCTTGTTGTTAATCTAAAAATAATAGTTCAACGAGAGATGTGAAGAAAATAATTCAATGAAATTTGTTTAATTAGAGTTAGTTCAAGATTGAACCAAAGACCCAGACTCTTAACGAATTCACCACTTTCATCATTTTGCATTTTTTCTTTAATTTGCTTTTATTAGGTTTGCTTCATTCTATTTTCTTGTTTGATAAACCAACCAACCCCCACAATAACCTAAACATCATTTAATTTCATCTCAATAACTTTACACACATTCGTTGTGGGATTGACCTAGACTCACCCTGCTATAGTAGTAGTCTAGTTTATTTTGACTAGTGTTGCAACACACTGTCACCTAATCTCACTTTTCCTCTAGTCATTATTATTTTTTTAGATAGTGGGTAACATGAACTAAGAACTTTTTAGGGAACCTAGAGCTAAGTAAGGGTAAAACAATCTCATACTTATACCGAAATAGGGTTTCTCATAGTTTTAGGAGGAGATCAGGTAGAATTAAAGAAAGGATTAGGAAATGCCCCTGTTCACCTGCTTAATGATCTTATCTTAGAATGTTAGGGACTTTAATTTCCTTAATAAAGAAAAGGTTACCAATAACTTCTTAAACTTTTGAAAAGGTTATCAATAACTTCTTAAACTTTAAAAAACAAAAGGTTATCAATAACTTCTTAAACTTTAAAAAACAATCTTTTTGTTACACCTCTTGAAGGAAAAAAATAAAAAAATAATCATTTAAAAATTTAAACTTGGTTTATGGATAAGATTTATAACATTTTAATTAATATTCAAGCATAATCTAATAGTAACATTATAGTGGCCTATAAAACGAAAGATATCTAGGTAATGAACTCACAATTCTTTAATCATTATCTCCATTTGAATGTCATAATTCCACACCTAAATATCCTGGTAAACATCATGTTTATGTGATTTTTCTAACTTTACTTTTCAAAGGATTTAGTTGTGGGACAATATTAGGGCATTGATCCAAAATTTTGACGAGCCTTGAATGATAGCAGAGAATTTTCATTGAACCTTTTACAAGAGTGAGGTTGATGGAAATCATGTTAGTTTAAGGCACTACAATAATGATTTCCCAAAATGCACCAACCTTTTGGGACTTTAAGATCTTATCTTTGAAGGAAAATTCTATACATGGAACAATAACCGAATAGTAACAAGCTTCTAAAGGAAAAAGTTAAATAGAGCTATAGTGAATTATAATTGAATGAACTATTTTCTTGCAAGCAAGGCTTAATTTCATTTATTTCTAAGCTCAAACCACTCACTAATAGACATTACTTGTCAGCACCTCCTATTGCTAGGTAATCTCCTTTCATATTTTTCCACCATGCCAATTTGTTATAATTTGAAGCTTCAATCATAATAGGGCCTTAAGTGGAGGTTAGTGGTTTTGAATGTTTAAGATGTATAAGGAAATTGTAGGAGAAGAAAAAAGAGTTTAAATCTCTTCACAGAAGGAACTTTTACACCATAAATTAAGTAGTGAAAGAAACTAAGAAAATTCTCATTTATACCCAACAATACTTATACGTTAATCTATTAGAACAATCCACTTTTCCTAAGAAGCTCTAATGGACCTAGCTTTTAATTACTTCCAAAAAATATTTAACTTTTGTACTAACCATAATTCTATTATGTAGGTATTCAAAAAATTCATTCTGAACTTTATTAATAAAAAGCAAGCTAATGAAATCATTGGATCCTTCTCAAGAGTAGACATTGAAAAGGCTATTTTTATCATGAACATAAACAAAGCTTACAACTGCAATGTGTTTTTTGGTTTTTTATTTCATAATTCATGGCCAAATAAGAGATATTATAATAAAAGTGGTTTTGTATTTCTTTAATAAAGAATTTTTTTTCATTAAGATGAACAACACACACTTATGCCTCATACCATAGATCTTTAAGCTTGCAACTCTTTATGACTTTAAGCTTATTTTGTGTCGCAATTTCATCTATAAAGTGACTGCTAAGATGCTCATAACTAGATTGAAACCTATCATGAGAACCTTGATCAACCCAAACTAAGGTGTATTTTTCCAAGGGAGCAATATATGGGATAACGTCTTCATAAATGAGGACCTTTTTAAGGATTATCATAGAAGGAAAGGTACCAAATGTTGCCCAATGGAGATTGAATTTGATAAGGCATTTGATTCAACCAATTGGCATTTTCTTATAGGAAATATAGAAGCCTTTTGGATTTACCAAACTATTTTTACAATGGTTTGAATAATATGTGTCAACCACATCACTCATTGTCCTAATAAATAGAGAAGCGAATAAAAAATTAAGAAGCTAGAGAGATTAAACAAAGTTGATCCCCTATCCCTTACATTTTCTTTATCTAAATTAAAGTCTTGATAAGAATTATAATAAAGAAAGTTGATTATGGTAACATGTCCAAAATTAATTATTATTGTATAAAGATAAAGCTAGTTATTTTATCATTTTTTGACAAACTTTTGCATTTATATGGTGCTTAATAAGTTTATTAAAGCAACATGTCAATTTTAAGACAAGCAATCAACCTTAACAAGAGTAATATACGAATATAAATAGGTTATTTGATCATGATATAGCAAATCCTTGGAACAATAGGTCTCAAGCAACAAAATTCCATATTAAAATGCTTAAGGCTAATAATTTATTCTTTAAGGTTATCATATAAGGAACATAAACCTTTATTTGAGTCAATTTAGAGAAAAAATATCCACTAGAATTAAAAAACCTACCTTATATAGGTAGGACTCAATTGATTAAAGCAATGCTTTACAATCTGTATGTATACTAAATTCATTGAAAGCATCCTCTAGTATTTAGTGGCTAAGACACAATTAGCTAAGACTTTCACATCCAAGGATAAGGGAGAATTAGGTATAACATGAACTATAATAATGAATAGGATGTCACTAACAAAGAGGAATTGGAATTTGAATATAAACAAGGAGTCATTTTGGGAAAAGTTGATTCATGCATAATTCTTGAAAGGTAATAGCCTTTAAAAGTTACAAATTAAATTTGAATTCTCCTAGGTCTTAAGACAAACATTAAACTTGAGATACTGCATTAAAATATGATGCAATATATAATATGGAATGGTAAAGACACCTAGTTCTAGTATGAAAGCTTGAAAAAATTGGAACCACTTTACAAACTCTCAATCTTAATGCATGAAGATCAATATCCCACAAGATGCTAAGGTTGAATCCATAATCCAAGGAAATTCATAACATTGGTTTATAGCCAATCGCAAAGACTTCATAATATCTAACATAACTTGTCGTACTACAATCCCATAGTTAATGAGGCAGACATTACAGTATGGTTAATAGACTCTTTTAGAACTTTTAACAACCACTCTTTATTTGAATTATTTTCAACTTGATAGTAATAAGTTGTTTGGCATAAGCTTATTTGGTTTCCCAATGACTTACCTAAATCCTTTTTTATTCTCTTCCTTATTAATAAGAATCAAAAGACCACCAAAGAAAAAAATCAAACATATTATCTAAATCCCTGCAAGTTACCTCTTGTATAACCTGGAACTAGAATCTCTAAGGCACCTTTTTTCAAATGCCATTATTCAGACACCTATAGAGCTAATTCTATTTTTTTTTCAAACTCCTTATAATGAGCATGATCGGAACATTATTATATATTAGCTTAAAACGACAAGTTTTCAAAGCTAAAGGGATCCCACCATTTTCAATCTGGGGTTCAATTTGAAGTGAATCACACGTTAGTACAGTAAACAATAATGATATTTAGATGCACAAGAAGGGGGGTTGAATTGTGGTAAACTTTTTCGTTAACCCCTTTTTGAAAACTTATGTACGATAACAATATCAAAAATCACAATCTAAAGAGAAAGAGAGTTGAGAGAATTTGACACAGTAATTTTTATACTGGTTCACCCAAAATCGTGGGCTACGTCCAGTCCTCAGATGCCAATATGAGATTTCACTATCTCTCAAATCTTTACAAGTATTCTTTTTCTCCGGGCCTCTTCATGTCTCAATACAATGAGTATTTTTTTACTCTTAGCCTCTTTAGGCTATCTATATCACTATCAATGTTTTGAACTTGTTACAATAACAAAATAACGCTCAGTATTTTCGCACGAAAATTCATCGCAATAATCTCTTCTATGTGTGTACGTGTATTTGTATCATTATCAGTCTTCGACTTCGACCTCTTATTTATAGCCTCCGTCTTGAACTGCTTCTTAATTCTTTAAAGAAACGGTTATTCAGTTGAGTCTGATAACTAACTCAAACTGTTGCTTTTGAATCGTCTGTTATTTTCTTCACGTCTGTCTGCTTTTGTTTCCGTCTGCTTTTGCTTCCGTCTGCTTTTGCTTCCGTCTGCTTTTGCTTCCGTCTGCTTTTTGCTTCTGTCTGCTTTTGCTTCCATCTACTTTTGCTTCCGTCTGCTTTTCACTTCCGTCTGCTTTTTGCTTTCGTCTGCTTTTGCTTCCTTCTGCTTTTGCTTCTGTCTGCTTTTTGCTTCCGTCTGCTTTTTGTTTTAGCTATCGTCTGCTTTTCATTCAAAAACTTATGAATCGTAAAGTCACTTTGACTTAACACTTGTGTCATCCGAAATATTCGTCGCGTTTCTTTCTGGAATTAACCGCTTAATGCCATGAAGGTAAAAGAAGAGGGCAGTTGAGAGAAGTAAAGTTTGACGAGAGATTGTTTCAGCGGTTACGGTTGATGTGATTTGAGTGTTAAGTCACAGGAGATAAAGTCAAAGGTTAAATATAAAGGTATCAGCGGAGGGCGTGTTAATTTCGATGTGAGTTATTTTAATCAGCAAGAAATAGTCGTAGCATCATTTGGCCTGTATTAAATGATGGCTGCTATGGGGGTGCAAAAAAAGACAACCAATCATAGTAATTTCTGAATTTGCAGAGAAGAGGAAGACACATAAATATTGGGTTTTGTGTTGGGTGTTAAAGGATGACTGCTATATTAAATAAGCGTGCACAAAACCTTGAGCAATCATAGTAATTTCTAAATATGCAGGGAACAGAAAGACAAGTCAATATTGGGTTGTATTAAATGATGGCTGTGGCATTAAACACGGGCGCCGAAAAAGCCAACCTGTCATAGTAATTTCTGAATGCGTACAGAAGTGAAAATTATTATATAAGCTCAACCTGTGAGGAGTAGCAGCTATATCGATACGGATTTATTCAATTAAGAAACGGTTATTCAGTTGAGTTCTGTAACTAAGTCAAATTGATCCGTGACTTGCTTCTTTCGTCTGCTTTCTTCTGTCTGCTATTTATATCATCTGCTTTCTTTCGTCTGCTTTTCTATTGTCTACATTTTGCTTCCATCTGTTTTTCTATCGTTTGCTTTTTTCTTCCGTCTGTTTTACTATCGTCTGTTTTTTTCATCGTCTGCTTTTTCGTTCCGTTTATTTTTCTACTTTGCTTGCGTCTGCTTTTCTACTTTACTTCCGTATGCTTTTATACTCTGGTTTTGTCTGCTTTTCTAGCTTCCGTCTGCTTTTTATAGTTTGCTTTCATCTGCTTTTTTACCTTATCTCATTATTATTTGTTCCTCATCAAAATTATATTCGTAAAGTCATTTTGACTTAACAATCTCCTTCTTTTTGATGATAACAAATAATCATATTAGTAGAACATTTGTACAGATACAGATCATAACATAGAACTTAAACTTTTCCATCCAAATACATCTTTGTGGGAGAAGTTAGCAGCTGTAACTTAGTGTTACTAACGGAGTTAACTTCTACGTTGTTGTAACATGGCATATGAAATATCACACGATTGGTCACTTAACATCACCATGTTGAGGTTTCGTTTGATTTCCTTAAACCGTTTTTCACTAAGTCGTTTTGCGAAGATGTTCGCCCATTGAAGCTTTGTTTCGACAAACTGAAGACTAACAATCCTTCTCTGAACGTAGTCTGGTAAGTGTGTCAATGAAGGAGGTCAAAATTATCATAATAATCAGGGGAAAAGGCATAAATAAAAAATAAGACGAAACAAAAGCAGACGGAAGCACCTAAGTAAAAAGCAGACGGAAGCAATACGAAGCACACAGACAAAAGTAACACAAAGCAAAAATTAAGACGAAGTGCAAAATAAGACGAAGTGAAGTCATGAACTAAACTAAAGTTTAGCTAACTCATTAATTTTAGGCCCTTTGGAGCTATTTTTGTCTAACTTTTGCAACGTTCATCATTTTGGTTAATTTGTTCAATTTTATGTGTTAGTTTATATTTATTACATAACATCACCATGTTGAGGTTCCGTCTGATTTCCTTAAACCGTTCTTCACTCAGTCGTTTTGCGAAGATGTCCGCCCATTGAAGCTTTGTTTCGACAAACTGAAGACTAACAATCCTTCTCTGAACGTAGTCTGCTAAGTGTGTCAATGAAGGAGGTCAAAATTATCATAATAATCAGGGGAAAAGGCATAAATAGAAAGTAAGACGAACCAAAAGCAAACGAAAGCGCCTAAGTAAAAAGCAGACGGAAGCAATACCAAGCATAAAGAGAAAAGTAACACGAAGAAAAAATTAAGACGAAGCGGAAAATAAGACGAAGTGAAGTCATGAACTGAACTAAAGTGTAGTTAACTCATTAATTTTAAGCCCTTTGGAGCTATTTTTGTCTAACTTCTGCAGCGTTCATCATTGTGGTTAATTTGTTAAATTTTATGTGTTAGTTTATATTTATTACATAATTTTAATATATAAATTACAATGGAAAATATGAAAATATTTACCATTTAATACTTATTATAATATGCCGGATTCATTAATCATTTAATTGAAAACGTCACTCAACTGAATAACTATGTAGTGACCATCACTTAGATGTGTTTCTCCATCGGTTGAATGCGTTGGTCCATTGATTACAAGTATTGCTGCATAAGTGAGATGCATTGCTTGAGCGGATGTCTACTATTTACATGTGCAGTATAAACTTGACTTAATCAATAAGTTTTTTAATTTGTGTCTCATAAAATTTTCTAGTCTAGATGTAGATGGCTACTTGTTTGAGTTGTTAAGTCAAAATGACTTTACGATTAATAAGTTTTGATGGCAAACAAAAGCAGCCAAATGAAAATTAAATTATAAGGAAGCAAAAGCAGACGATAAGCTAAGAAGAAAAACAGACGGAAGATAAAGAAGCATAAGCAGACGAAAGCAAAAGCAGACGAAAGTAAAAGCAGAAGGAAGCATAAGTAGATGGAAGCATAAGCAGACGGAAGCAAAAGCAGACGGAAGCATAAGCAGACGGAAGCAAAAGCAGACGGAAGTATAAGCAGACGGAACCAAAAGCAGACGGAAGAAAAAGCAGACGGAAGCAAAAGCAGACGGAAGTAAAAGCTGATAGAAGCAAAAGCAAATGGAAGCATAAGCAGATGGAAGCAAAAGCAGACGAAAGCATTAGTCCGAACTGAATAACCGTTTCTTTAATGTAACATCCCACCCTCAATTGGAAGGGTAAAATAGTAATTTGGCATAGGATGAGAGTGATTGGAATTAATTTGGGTTGTTCATGCATACTAGTATTGGTAAACAGAGAATTTGTGCACATGAAATATCTGTACATGCATACATGACTTTCCCGATTTTCGTGCCTAATGCAATTTTATTGTGATTAACGTGGTTATTGTGTTTGAAAAGTTATTCTGAGTGATCCATTGATTGTTTTATATTTTAAGAGATTTTTAGAAATTTTTCTATAATTTTTCGGAGAAAATTCCCGGACCGAAAAAATTGCCAAGTGGTGAATCGGTTGCTTTTCAGTAGCAAAAAGTGCTACCCAATGGCACTATCATATTAGGTATATTATTTTGGAATTAAAATTAGGGCCATTGGACTAGAATGGGTCAAATTGTAGTAGGATTTCTAAATCCTAT
>JAOTAZ010000174.1:44514-64230 GCA_025629785.1 Erythroxylum oxycarpum | reverse complement strand
GAAGGCTTCATATTTCAACATCCCCTCCTCAAGTTAAGGCCTGGTAACAATCACAAAGGCCTAACTTGGAGATTAGCTTGTTGAACAACAGAGCACTAAGAATCTTCGTGAAAGAGCCTGCCAGTTGTTGAGATGATGAAATCTTTTTCGACGAAATGAAGCCTACCTTAAACTGTTCCCTCACAACGTAACAATCTATATCTAGATGCTTTGTTCTTTCATGGAAAACTGGATTGGCTGTAATGTGCAACGCAACCTGATAGTCATAGTGAAGAGATATAGGAGTAGATACTGGGATTTGGAAAACTCTCAGGATATATGAGATCCATTGCAATTCACATACTGTCGATGCCATAGACATGTATTCTGCTTCGGCTGAGGACTTCGACACCGTTGTTTGGTTCTGCGTTTTCCAGCTAACAAGTAAATTGCCTAGAAAAATGCAATACCCTGTTAAGGACTTTCTGCTATCAATACAAGAGCCCCAATCTGCATCACAAAAGGCTTCTAGTTTCAATGAATTGTTTGCCGGAAAATACAGTCCTAAGGAGGGATTGTTCTTGAGGTATCTCAAAACATGCAGAGCATTTTTCAAATGAAGCTGTCTAGGATCATGTACGTATTGGCTAAGTTGCTGTGTAGCATGAGCCAAATCAGGTCTTGTGTATCCCAAATAGAGCAACCTTCCCACTAACTGTCGGTATGAATAAGGATCTTCTAATTTTGGACCATCATCAACGCTCATCTTGTGTCCTTTCATTAACGGTGTAGCAGTAGGTTTGCTTCCCATCAGCCCTGCATCTTGAATCAAATCTAAAGCATATTTCCTTTGGTTGACATAAATACCATCCTTTGATCGTGTGATTTCTAAGCCAAGGAAATATTTAGCATGGTGAAGATCCTTGATGGTAAACTTATCATTCAAAAAACACTTCACTGCTGCAATCTCCTCTTCGGAATTCCCTGTAATCAGCACATCATCGACATATACTAGCAAAGCTAGAAACATATTCGGCTTAGAGAGAATAAAAAGGCAATTATCATGACACGATTGTGTAAAACCATACTCCTGCAATTTTGACGTCATTTCTGTGTTCCATTGCCTAGAGGCTTGTCGAAGTCCATACAATGACTTTCTTAGTTTGCAAACTTGAGTTGGTTTAGCCTTGTCATATCCTTCGGGTAACTCCATAAAAACTTCCTCATCCAAATGACCATGCAAGAATGCATTGTTAATATCAAGTTGGTGTAGATTCCATGACTTGGATGCGGCAACAGCAAAAAAAATCCTAACAGTCACTACCTTGGCCACAGGCGAAAAACTCTCATGAAAGTCTACTCCTTCAACTTGATTGTAACCCTTTGCTACCAACCTTGCCTTGAATCTGTCAATTTTCCCATCTTCCTTCAATTTCACTTTGAACACCCACTTGCATCCTATAGGCTTCTTTCCCGCTGGTAATTCAGTGATTTCCCATGTTTTGTTCCTCTCTAAAGCCTCAATCTCTTCATGCATAGCTTTCACCCATTCTGGATTGACCCTTGCCTCCTGGTACGTTTTTGGCTCCTGCACTTCAGATAAATTGGCAACAAAACATATATGTGCATTTGACAAGTGCTTCGGTACAGTGTAGGGGTAGGTAGAAGGAGTGTATTTGGTCAGGTTATTGATATGTAGGAGTTTTCGGTAGCTTGATGTATCATGTTCAACACTTGACACATAGTCATTCATCCAACTTGGAGGTCTTCTCAATCTTGTACTATGTCTAATGGGTATTGTTTCAGGTGTGGGTGAAGGTAAGGGAGAGAGACTAGTTTGCAACTGATTATCATCATTTTCATGTTCTGTATGTTCAACAGGATTATCACCTACAACGACCTCCTCCCTGAAACCATTTGACGTATCAGTTATGATGGGCAAAGGAATTTGGCTATTTGGAACCATAACAACATAATCTTCCTTAGTGGTGAAAGGATAAACATCTTCATGGAATGTAACATCTCGAGAAACAATCATCTTATTATTATCTAGATCATAAAGCTTGAAACCTTTTTGTCCTGGTGAATACCCCAAGAAAACACTCCTAAAAGCCCTTGGAGAAAACTTATCCTTGTGTGGTAAGGTATTTGTTGCAAAACATAAACATCCAAAGCATTTAAGGTTATCATAAGAAGGCTCTTTTTTGTGCAGAATCTCATAAGGAGTCTTCCAGTGTAGTGTAGCCGTAGGTAGTCTGTTCAACAGAAAAGTGGCATGTAAAATAGCTTCCCCCCAGAATTTTATTGGAATTTTAGATTGAAACATTAAGGATCTTGCTAGTTGGAGTATAGATCTATGTCTTCTTTCTACTTTCCCATTTTGCTGAGGTGTGTAGATACAGGTTTTTTCATGCATAACCCCAAACTCCTTGAGAATCTGTTGACATTTTTCCCCCACAAACTCCAAACCATTATCGGTTCTAACTTTCTTTATCGACTTCTCAAATTGGTTCTTAGCCATCATGACAAAATTCCTCAAAACAGATGCAGTTTGACTCTTATTTTTCATCAAAAATGTCCATGTACATCTACTTATATCATCTACCACAGTGAGGAAATAATGTGCTCCTGTCATGCTAGGATGTTTATATGGTCCCCATATGTCAACATGAATTAATTCAAAAATGTCGTTAACATTACTATTGCTTTGTGAAAAGGGCAATCTGGTTTGTTTAGCTAGAGGACAGATGTGGCAATCAACTGAAATATCAACCTCTTTCATGAAAGGCAAATGTTTAAGTACAATGCTTGAAGGATGTCCCAATCTTTGATGCCATGTAGGAACACTGACATCAGTTACATTATTCAGCCAACAAACATTTGCTCTACTAGGTATAAGATTGAGAAAATTGCAGTATCTATGAATAACTTCTGGTGTGTATGAACTTGGATCAAGTATGTATAGGTTTCCCCTCAACTTCCCTACTCCAAGGACTCTATTAGTCTTCAGGTCCTGAAAAATGCAAAACTTCGGGTAAACACTACAGCACAAGGATTCTGTTTCAGCCAATTTACTTACTGATAGAAGATTGTGTTTAAAACTAGGAATGTATAAGACATTCTTCAATGTGATACTATCATGTAGAACCACATTACCACACGACTTGACTTGTTTAACAGTCCCCTCAGGTAAGTGAACAAGAATGTTTCGGGTTAAGGTTTTTTGTGAGGTGAGCAAGTGTTTAAATGCACATATATGGTTAGTTGCACCAGTATCCACAATCCATTCATCCTTAAGTTCATTAAATACAGGTTTCAGGACATAGTTACCTGCAAAATCTGAGATCTGGGCAAAATTCATTTGTTCTGTTGTTGTCACCTGCTTCCCCTTCAGAATCTTGGCAATCTCCTGCTGAACCATCTCTGCAACAGCAGGTGACCACTGCTTCATTGAATCTTTTACATCATCACTAGCATCATCCTCAAAAGGACTGTTAACCATGTTGATTCTTCCTTTTTCAGCTGCAGCTCTATCCTTCTTCAATTGTTTATACCAGTCTGGATATCCATGAAGTTTGAAACATGTATCCCTAGTGTGTCCTCCTCCTTTGCAGTAGTCGCAACTTCTATCATCTTTCTTATGCAGTTCCTTTTTCTTATAAGCAGTATTTCTATTAATATCAGCTCCAGATCGCACTCCTTTAACTACCATAGCACTCATTTCAGCATTATCTAAAAAACTTGCTTGTACATTCTTCTGTTTTTCTACTCTCAGAATCATTGAGTAAGCCTTATTAACTGACGGCATAGGTTCCAAGACCAAAATCTGATTCCTAACATTATCGTAACTTTCATTTAAACCCATAAGAAATTGTATGAGTTTAGTCTGAGACATAATGTCTAAAACATCTCCAGCAGCGTTACAAGTGCAACCTCTCATAGCACCACAAGAACATTGGGGAATAGGCTGTAGAACATTCAGTTCTTCCCACAATTTTTTCATTTTACTGTAATATATAGCAACTGAAGAGTTACCTTGCTCCATAGAAGAAATCTGTCTCTGAATCTGATAAATCTGTGGACCATTGCTTTCACCAAACTGTTCCTCCAGTTCTTGCCAAAGTGTTCTAGCAGAAGTAGAGTAGATGAAGGTTTCTGCTATTTCCTTTTGCATGGAACTAATTATCCATGAGCTAACCATTTCATCCACCCTTCTCCATTTCGAGCGAGCTGCTTCATCTGTTGGCTCCACTAGGCTGCCATTAATAAAACCCAGTTTGTTTTTAGCCGCTAGAGCTCTCTTCATGGATCTGCTCCATGTCAGAAAATTGTTGTCATTCAGCGGTACAGTCACGAGGGCCATTCCAGGATTGTCAGATCCTTGCAAAAACAGAGGATCGTCTGCATTTTGAATTAAGTTTGTAGCTCTATTTACAGGGTCAACAACTTCATCATTTGTCGCCATGATGAAACAGTAAAGAGAAGAATGGTATTAGGTTTAAATCGGGGTAAGTAGAAAATCGCAGATTCAAGAGGTAGGCTCTGATACCATGAGCAAATTACGTATAAGTAGATAATGGGCAGATTTAATGCTCTGTTATCGTAGAGGAAAACATAGTAGAATAGAGTATAAGAATGGAACGTTGGAAAAGTTTTCTTCTCACCGTAAAAGAATACAAAGAGTCAATATAAAAAATAAAAAAAAACAAGCACGAGATTCTTGTGCTTTGCTAAGAAAAGAAAAATAAAAAGGCTTCATATTTCAACATAAGTTATTTACTTGAAAAGATCTTCTCCTTGCAATTTTCTCCTTCAGTTTCCTTAAAAAGCATCTCATTAAACGTTCCATGCCTTTTCTTTATTCACGACCCCCATCCTAAAGAGTAAAGATGTTATCTTTTCGCATCTCAGCAGGTTGAGCTTCATGGCCGATGACATCTCGATCAGGCCGCCATCTTATGGAGGTGAAATACCCTCTGGTTTTTCTATTAACTTCTGTGTTCTCCTCCAAATAGAAAATATTCCTTCC
Source organism: Erythroxylum oxycarpum (assembly GCA_025629785.1). Lineage (NCBI taxonomy): Eukaryota > Viridiplantae > Streptophyta > Magnoliopsida > Malpighiales > Erythroxylaceae > Erythroxylum > Erythroxylum oxycarpum. The sequence goes on along the minus strand of JAOTAZ010000174.1, from coordinate 59,222 downwards.
TCCACTGTAGAACTAATTGTTCGATTGATTACTTTTCTCTCAGTTGAAGAAGAATCTGTTTGTCTTGGTGGGTATGATTCATAAACCACATGTTTACTTGTTCCTCCTATATGCTCTATTAACACAACTTCCTTTGAGCAGGCTGCTGATGCTATTATCAAAAATGCTGTTGTCAATCACACATGTGCAGTTGGCATCAAGAACAGGGTCAGTTTTGATTCTAGATATGGTACTTTTAAACAGGAAAAGTGCCGTAACATGGATTTAGAGGAAAAAAATATGTGATTGTGTTCATAAAGCTTTAGGGAAGCGGGTCACAAAGGTTCCTAAGAGTCATTCACTGGATAATATAGCTTCCTTTGATTCATCTCCAAAGAAGGACAGGAAGAGGATAATTCCTCAAGGAGTTATTACGGCCGCACAGGCTGGTCTGATTGGCACAGAAAACTTTTCCTTGGCTTCAGTTTTAGATGCACATCACAAGGACACTGTCAGAAGAAAACAGCTAAAGGAGGAAGGTAAGCAATCCTGATAGAAGTTGAACTAATCGCAGATGAAAAGAAGTCCAACCTAAATATACCTGTATGTCCACAGCAGGGAAAGGCAAAGAGAACAAGCGTTATCGACTTTACAGGAAGTTGATGTGCCAGCAATGATCATTTCAAGTTTTTCATGTATATCCAACAGCAAGAAGCAACAAGAAGTGGGCTTTCTAAATGCCAATTCAAATGTCTTCACGGAGACTGAAAAAGAGAGCAGTTCAACCTGGTCAATATGAAGATCAAAAGTGCAAGGCTGCTCTTAGAGACAGGCAACTTTCAGTTTCACAGTCACCAAAGAGACGAAAGGTTGGAAGTTTTCGAATCACTGCCTGAGTTAAATGATACAACTATTCAAATGGGAGTTGCAAACAATATATGGGAAAAGCTGATCAAGTAGACATCGATGATCCACCAAGCACTCTGTCCTGCTCATCTTGTCATAAAAAGTCTGGAGTTAAGGTATCATATCCTTCTGGTATTCTAAACTTAAAGGAAATGAAATTAGTTGATCTGCGGGCCGGGCCATTGCGAAGCAACTTAAGTTAACTAAGTACTCCAAGCTTGGGAAGTAGGCATTGCTTGAATTAATAGCCAACTGCATTGATAACTGCTAACTTCCATGTAGATGTACTGATTTCTTTCTTCATTTCCTTGTCCTTGTTACTCTATATTCTGGGGATGGATCCGGTGACAGCTGGAATTTAACTCCTGCACTCAACAAACATGCACATACAGACACACACCCCTGCCTGGTTAGGAGACACTAGAAATAGGATATAATGTGACCGTCTTTGCAGATGCAATTTCAGGATTGATAGTAAATATGCTTGCCTTTTTCACGGATGTGAATCTTGTGATAAAACCCTGCAGTGTTACTAATGGCGACGCTTTAATGTTGCTTGACTATTGCAAATATGTACAGACGCACCTGGTTGAAGGCATTACATATATACACTATTGCAAATCTGCACAGATGCACATATATATGTACAGGAATTACTGCATGGTCATAAACTCGTATGCTTTAATGACCATAATTATTGCACAAGTTAAACTGCAGTAAAAAGGGTGTTCAGTAGACCGTGGTGTATAAATGCCATAACCTAACCCGCTGAGCTTCTGCGGCCATACTAAACCGGTATAGGAGGAATGGCAAAAGAATAGAATCTTTGGTAATGACCTTGGTTACAGGTATGGACTCATAAAAAAGCTTCATTTGCAATTCTAGGTACTCGACAGTCAATTTGTTAATCAATAAAGAAAGTTGTTTAAGGGTACAAGTGGCCCAAATTTGCTTTTAGGGTTTATGATATTTCGTAGCGAGCAAATTCACCTGAGACTGAATTCTATACACGCCGAACAAGAACAATACATTGATGCAAGCCATTTAGGAAATGGAATGCTTGGGCCAATTTAAATGTAAAGCTGATATGCTCACTTCAGCTCAAGAGGCAGTGACCACAGTTTTCAAATCAAAAGCAAAAATGTAATTTATAATTATAATTTAAGAAAAGTGCAAGAGGTAAAGTCTGTCGTTCTAATACTAACTAGTTACTGCTACACATTTTATAATGCATCAGTTGCTTCTCCACCAATAATAACCTTTTGCTACCATCCAAAGAGGCGAATGAGCACAAATTGTACATCACATTGTTGAATGAAAGAAGAAACTCAAGTCTCAACATTATGGATTTACTTTACAGAGAGTACAAAGATAAAATTTCCATTGAACAAATGCAAAATTCCAACAAGAAAAATCTAATGATTACTTCATTTCTCGCTTTTTCCTTTTCAACAAAAGGGATTTTACAAATTTTCATTAATGGGATAGCGCCACCTTATTAGCGCCTGCATAAATGAATCAGGAAGAAGTAAGCAATTAACTTTTTAACCTGCTAAATGGTATGGTCATCCTCATTGAAGGATATTAATATTCAATGTGCTATGAATTACCAAACAGGTACGAGTCACCCAACTTCTAAGCACTCTTAGTTCACATTAAAATTTTCTCCGATAATTGAATCAGAAACCACATTTTCGTGATTTAGTCACTTATCTGCTGTGATTTGATTTAAGAATCAATGCATCTTTTGTTAGGAATTAGATTATGGCAATTTAGCTGATAGATCACCAAGCTTGACCAATCCACAAGTAGTTTAAATGCATCAAGGCATCAGCTTAAGCATCAAGATTGACACCATCTACAATAACAATTTTCTGTAACATCTTAATGTCCAACACTGATTCAACTCACAATCGCAAATCCTCCAACTTTGAGATGGTATTTACAGTTGCTTCTGAACCACCTGAGAAATAAACTGAGTGTTTAGACGTATGAAGTGAAATTAAACAAAATGACAACTAAACCTGTATACAGATGTTTATAAAGTCTGCGTGAATTGCAATGCTTTATTTTATGGTGACAGGCTATGCATTAGTGAACTTGATTGAAGAGTTGATTTAAAACCACACAATCTTTTAACACACAGCATTTGCAAATTTATATTAGACTGCATACACAACTTACTCAGGATCCAAAATGATCTACAGGATTTCCATTTGTGGAGACTCATGAGACCATTCATAATTTCTCTAGGAACTTAGCCTGATAATGTCGACAAATTCTATACTAACAATGAGAACAATGCCAACTTTTCTTTGCTTTTCTTTTATTTCTCTTTTTCCACATTGAATCTTCACCAAGAAGTTACTGGCAAAAATTATATGGACTGAATTACTCGTAAAAGAAAAGAGCATTGAATTCCATCTTTTCCTTCTAATTATACCCAAAAAGAGTGATGCAACAATTAAAAGATACCATAAATAAAGAATATTTAGATATTAAGCACCCAAAAAAAAAAACATATATTAGCATTAAGAACATAATGTCATGCCATTAGCTTGATCTATTCCAAAGAATCAACTCAATGCTATGTTTACAAATTATTCCACCAATTGAACTTCACAATATCATCTGATATCTCCAAGAAAGTTACAAAAAAGATGGAGCATGAACTAGAAATAAGCAGCACAAGCTAAACAACCCTCAATGTCTACTCAGTATCAAGGTCTCCTCAAACTGGATCCTTCTCTAATAAAATCACAAGCTTCAGATGTTGCTCAATCTTGAAGTATCAAAGAGCATGCTACACATATCAATGCCTATATATAGACTTCAAACAATGCTTAAATGAAGAACACTAGACACTTAAGCAAATAAGCTGCCTTTCCAATAATGAATATTCATAATAAAATTGCACAGGAATGAAGCTGTTCCATGGAAAAACTTTTCAAAGATTTACCTTTCAAACTCTCAAACTTAGCATTGGCCTCTCTAATTGCTCGAACAAGATGAATTATACGATAATTTAGTTTTGTGTTTTCTGCAACCAGCTTATCAACCTGAAAACCAGAAATGAAGACAAGGTAGCTCCATCAGTTGCTAAAGACATCTTATTTCAGTTTTAAAATGCAGCAAAAGATGAAATGCATTACCTTTTCTTGCTTCAAAGCCAGCAGTGTATTTGCACCTTCTAGTTTTGACTGAAGTTCACTAACAGTTTTCAGAAGTTCCTCGTTTCCAGAATCTGTGCAAGTATCCATGCAGAATTAGCAAAGAATGGGCCTTCAAATTGAAGTAAACAAACATTACCTAGTAGAGTAGCAGGTGACTCACCTTTCTTACTTGAAAGTGCAACTTCAAGTCTTGACAGGCGATCCTTTAACACAGACAAAAGGCTAGTTAGAAAATGCAAACTTCGTTATGATATGGCTTTGATTGATAGGTATTGTGCAATTGTATGAATGAAGACCACTAATTAGAATTGGCACTTTTGCTATAGGGAAATTTAAGCTTCATGAGGGAAGCATCACAATGATGAAAATTTTGGAGCCAAAATGGAGATGTCCACCGTCCATGCCTTCTTCCTTTCCCCATGCTTTACCTCAAACCACTTATAACTGCTAAAACTTTTCCTGTTCTTCCCTGTACATGTCTTTCTTAACTCTTCCCTAAGAAAAACGTAATCTTACAAGCGTAAGGTGGAGGAGATGGGGCTACCATACAGATCCTAAACACTTTAACCTACCAAATTATAGTACATAACACTAGAATTTGTTGAAGAATTTCTTAAACATTTCTAATGTTTATCTTCATGGTTTTTTTGAATCCATAATTTGTTCTGGAGCTATTTTCAAGTTGTTTTCAGGCAGCACAACGAAACTACCACCATTCTGACTTAAATTTTTGTCATATTAACCACTGTTAACAATTGAAATATTTGAACAACACAAACACATCCAGTGAAACATTTAGCTTTTTAGCAGTTGTTTTACGAATGGCATAAGGTCAAGACCTTCATATTAAAAATATTCCGTTTCTTATTTTGTCATATATCTATTGCAGAACTATAACTTCCATGTTGGAGAAGAATATGAAATGAAACGACTGGTGTTAGGTGCACGTTTAACTCTGTAGAGGTAGTCATTTCATCACAAATCAATGCAAGCACACTTTACAAAATCAGATAATTATCTGCAAAATAGAACATTTCTCTTTTATTACCAAGTGTATCTAGTTTAGGAAAAAGGAACTGATCTTATTATGAATTTTACATCCTAATACACACCTGCATCTGACTTAGGATGACAACACACATGGTCTACAAGAAGTATGGGTTCATTTCGGAGAAACAAAAAAACTTGGTCAGAAAGTTATCCAAAACCCGGCTCCTTTGCTACGCTGCTATATTCCGAAGCAACAAAAACAAAAGGACCAAACTTGTATACAAAAAGAAACTGCCTTTGTGCACCTAGCACTCCAACACGCCAAGATGTCTACTAATGCAATTACGGACTGGAAAATAACAAACAGAAGATAAGAACAAGCAAAAGTAATTATTGAGACCAATTTTGAATATTAAAAATAAAACCTCGGCTTCAGAAGCTCGCTTGTAGAAGGGTTTGAGGACGTCCTCTAGGTTGCTTCCACCTTTTTCACTCCCAGCCATTGTAGGGTTTGAGTTTTCTCTCAGTGCTTTATTAGTGCGATAAATAGTTGAGAGTTGAATTAAAGTAGCTGGCCAAAATAATAGCATATAATATGTCGAAGTTTATCGGGGGAGGGTCATACTAGTTACTCCAGGGCAGTGAACACAAATTTGATTATAATGTGGCTTATGATTTATGTGAATATCAGTGTTTTGAAATTTGGACTGATCATTGAATTGGAGACCTTATTAATTATCGGTTTGACCGATTCAACTACCGGTTAAATCTAATTATGCATTAATTATATTTAATTATATATAATATTAATAATATTTAAAAAAATACAAAAAAAAATTACTGCCTCCTGAAATCCCTCATAGTTACATAAGAAGTTAAAGGATCTAAAGAGGGAAGATCTCATATGACTAAAATAAGGTCTAATAAAGAGTGTTTATGTAGATTAGGACATGAAAAGTTAAAGATAGTTTCTTATTCTGATTTCGAGTGCTTGTGTTTGGATGATTATGGCTTATATTTATTGATATACCTTATTTTAGCTCCATAATCAAGAAGGAATAAAATTCAAGCAAGTTGGAGAATTTTTAGAATGATTTTAGATTAACATGAGTTAAAAATAGGCATGTGTTTAAAATATAAGTCAAACATGACACCATTTTTTACCTCGTGTATACTATTAATCTGTTATACTTCTTTGACAACTTATCATACGAAGGAACATAGCCTAAACACAAACACATTTTCATAGTGTTTAGACTTGTATTCTTAAAGTGAACCCTTAAATGTGTGATAGAGGAGCTATTAAGCCAACACGAGTGCAATATAGTACCATATTGGTGATCCATTTTAGTAGTGATTTTAAATTTTATGCAATTGTGAAGAACATGGGTCAATTCTTGTAAGTGTAAACCAGGGTCTTATGTAATTATAAATTTAAGGTTTTATGAAATTATTAATTATGGTTTGTAATTGTAAAATAAGGTTTCACTATACACTCATATAACTTTAACTAATACACTCATATAACTTTAACTAATATTAGACCTATTATTGGAATTCTTTTAAATTCCTAGCATGCTTTTTAATTTTTCACTTCCCTCAGTAATTTTAGACTAGAGGTCCTTAGGATCTTGTTCTTAATTTTTAATACATTTAAGTTACTGATTGTCAAAAGCACCCACATTCTTAGATTCATTGATGTTATATAGTTCACTTGTTATCTTTTTATTTTTATTGATGAATACATCTAAATGCTTTTAAACCTATTTTACTTTGGAAAGTCACTTCCTTATTTTCATACTCATAATTTTAAGACTTTTAATTAGTTTATCATATGATAATTCAACATCATTATCACTATCAAAGTTTGAAGAGTATCTCGTTTTCATCTTTAGCCATAAAAGCACATATGAGATATTTCTTATCCTGAATTTTCACTTTTGGAGTCATTTGTGTCATCCTAATTTGATGCTTTAAAAGCCTTGTTTGTTTTGTTGTCCCTCTTCTCATTCTTATTATTTCTTTGATTTTTTTTGAGAAGAGGATATTAAGATTTCATATGACTGAGTTTCATACATCGAAAACAAATAATGTTAGAAGATTTGTGATTTAAATCAACCTCACCTTCTTTGAAGTCTTTTCCTTAGGAGAAAGTCTTTCTCTTTTAAAAAATTATTGAAATTCCTAGAGATAAGTGTGATATCTTCATCATCGCTTCATATGAGGATGTCTTTTCCTCCTTAATTGATTCCTCCTTTAAAGCTTGGAATGCTATGTTCTTTTTCCTTCGTGATGATGTCTTTTCTTGTGTCTCTTTAAGCCTCATCTTATAGGTGAAGAAGATCCAACGTGTTCTTCTAATAATAGTGATGTTAAGTCTTTAGCTTATTTTATGATTGTCACTTTGGTTTCTTAAGTCTTTGGAAGTGACCAAAGCAGCTTTCTCAATATTTTAACATTATTTTTAGGTCTTTTCAAGACATTTGAAAGCATTAATATCATTAATGAATCTTATATTCATGCTTGATATAATTTTATTGTTTTTCATTTGGAATAATTCATATTGATTAGTTAGCATACTTATTTTCCTTTCTTTAACTTGATCAGTACTCTCATATGTAATATTAAGTATGTGCCAAATTTGTAAGTAGTTTCACATACAAATACCATATTTAATTTGTTCCTACCTAGTGCACAAAATAATATATGAATGACTTTGTTATTCTAAGAAATGTCTCTTACCTTATAGATCTCAATTTTCCTTTAGTTTAGGACCTTTTTACCATATATAACTTTCATAAAATTGAAAGAGACACTTGGAACTATTTCCCACAAATCAACACTTTTGATCATTAAGGAAAACTTTATCCTAGTCATTGTCATTAATGAAGGGGTTTTACTAATGTTTTGTCCCCCTTGGATGTATAAGAATGAACTTAAGTATGCAATTATGATATTTACTTTAAAATTTCATTTGAAATGCTTATCTAAAAGACTCGCTCTAATACCACTTATTTGTTCTTAATGACACTTAAAAGGGGGTGAATTAGGTATTAGTGAATTTAAGCAACTATTTTCTATTTAAGATGCAATTTTACAAATATTTATATAATGATACAAAGAGATAATTCAATGCAAATAAATCATAATCATAAAGTAGTATAAAGAGTATAAGAAAAAAGAAAGGCAAACCTATTTATAATGATTCGACAAATAACCTTGCGTACTTCCACTCTCTAAGACACTTCTTAGAATTTTACTAATTGTCTTTCTTAACCTTGTTACAATAATCTTATTTATTCATGAGTAAAAAACAATTCATCTTACAATCTTTCACTTAGGTAAAGAGTAACCACAATCACAAATGAATTTACAACTCAAAAGAACTTACTTGACCACTTTGACATCCTAATTAAAGACTCCCTCACTTCAAAATTCAACACTGTATGTTTACAAAATCTTTGAAAAATTCTTTGAGATGTGTTTACAAAACACTCAAATATTTTTCATGTCTAAACTAACAAAAATCATATATTTATAGTGTTTAGCAATCAAACTAGCAACTGGAAATAAGAACTAGTTAATTGCTAATGCCTATTTCCAATGCATTAATCGACCAATGTTGCACATTAATGTGTTAGTTGTTGGAACATTGGTCAACCATTACTACTTATTAGTTAACTGCATCCTAGGGGGACATTAGTCGATCACTGCAACTCATTGATTGACTAATGTGTCAACTATATAACTTTTGTGCTCTTTTTTGATTAATTTAACTTGCATTATTGGACCACTAACCTATATTTGTAGACTTATATACCTAGAATCATGATTTTAACAACTTCAAACATTCAAACTCAATTTTCTTAATGTGAAACCGACTATCTCAAAAAAATTTCTAAATCAAAACTTTAATTCCTATTGAAAATTTAAAAGGCTCATGTAATAAGTTAAAATGATGATTTGTTTTAAAATGACGATTTGTTGATGCTTTAAACTATCAAATCAACCAAATAGGTCATACAATAAATACTACATATTCATTTGTAACCTTGTTGTGCCTTATTCTTCTTTGGTCTTAATTTTGTTCTTCACTTAACGGATCTTAACTCCAACTTCTCTTTAGCATCTTCTTTAGATGTTTGCATTATCACTATCACTTTCATTTTACCTTCATAAAATATTAACTCTTCAGTGGTACTTATATTTTGTCATCATCAAATCAAAACATGGATTGAAACTTCCCTTGATTCAATAGATACTATAAGGAGTTGCATAATTTTTCAAAATATGATAATTGAAACAAAAAATGTCAAACTATAAAGTGTACCAGTATATTTAGCTTAATATTTTCATAATAATTTGTAATAATTTAAATCATATTCATTAAATTTGCTTTAGTGTATCGAAAAAGAAAACAATATATGAATCATTTTATATATAATTATTGGTATATAATTTTATATAAATCAAAAGAAGGTTACCACAAAAGAGAAAAATGGTTTTAAGTAATCATATCTGGCCACCCTTCAAACTACCTTTACAAATAAGGATGAAAATGAATCACCTAACCCATTAAGTACGAGGCTTAAGCCTAACACGAGTAGACTTGGGTTGACATTAAAACAAAATCACTTTAGTATAACTAACTAAAATGATGTAGTTTTTGGTTTATAGAATCTTCAACTTGTAGTCTAACATGTACATTTTGATTACTAAAACGATGTCTTTAAGTTGTCTTAAGTTAGACGAAGATAATAATCCATAAGTCACATACTTTACAGATTTACTTTGTTAGTGTTATTGAAATATTAAAAATAAAAAGATTTAACTTAAGGGTGTGGTTGAGTGGAAAAGATTCATTCATTTTTTACCAAAGGTTAGAGGTTCAATTCTTAATTTTGAGTATAAAGTAGTCTGTCCTATCTTATGAGATGCTTACAAATCAGTAAGAACACCTTGCCTACGCCTGCGGGGCCCTCACCTAGATTAATCTCTTCCATTGTAGTTCAAAAAAAAATTACAAAGATTGACCGACCCCAGATGACTCAATCTATATGACTAACCTACAACCTAACTACCCGTGAAAGTTTTCACGTCCAATAACACGACCGACTCGTGTTAATCTCGATAAAAGATTTTGCAAACTATTTCTACTTCAATAGCACGGACAACTAAACTTTAGGTATAGAAAAAAAAAAGATGCATTTTTTTTTTAAGAATTTGAAAAATAAAAGGACACAAAAGGTGGCATAAGGTTTTCTAATAAGAGTAAAAAAAAAAAAAAAGAGGAAAAGAAAATGATAAAAGAGGGAGAAGAGTTGGGACACGTTAACATAGCTGGTTATAGATAAGAGGCAGAGGGGGCAAGTTTTCGGCGAGAAGCAAGAAAATGGAAACACGCCCCAGCGAGATCGGAAGTTCAAAGATGTATGGAGGTTACAACAAGCGTTACAAGCACTTCAGTCCCACTCTGGGCTGCTTCATGACTTTCTACATCTATTTTCCTCCTTCTCCTTCCCCTTCCCATAAATTCCCTGTATGTGTATAAACTCTTTATTCTTTACTTTATCCTTCTATAAACCAAACCCGGTCTTGTCTTGCATAGTATTTTTTGAGGTTGTTATTCATGGGATTTACACATATATCAACAATCTGTACGGATTTAGATTGACGGGTTAACTATTAATAGGTACTCTACTGGCTCTCTGGATTGACCTGCACTGATGAGAACTTCATTGTCAAGTCAGGAGCTCAACGTGCTGCCTCGATCCAAGGCATCGCTCTTATTGCTCCTGATACTTCTCCAAGTAATTTCCCCTTTTATGCTTTTGATATTGCATTTTTAATCTTTTCTCAGCTGAACTTTCTGTGATTCTTCTGTTGAAGGAGGTCTAAATGTGGAAGGAGAAGCAGACAGCTGGGACTTCGGTATAGGTATGCTTGTTTGGCCTTTGAAGATTATCTCGAGCTTTCTTTTCTTGGGGTTTACGATTATTGTCTTGTATCAACTTTCTTTCTCTGTATCACATTATTATTTTAATTCATAGTTTGTCTTTTTATTTTATAATATAAGGTGCTGGATTTTATCTTAATGCTAAAGAAGAGAAGTGGAAGAACTGGCGCATGTATGACTATGTGGTGAAGGAACTTCCAGAACTAATAACTAAAAATTTTCCTGAGCTTGATGCATCTAGGGCATCTATATCCGGCCATTCAATGGGTGGTCACGGTGCTTTAACGATTTACCTGAAGAACCTTGATAAATACAAGGTAAAGGATCATGACTTAACTATTCAGAACTCTTTTTAGTTGTATAACATCTATGTTTGTGAGTAATGTACTCAAATGTTTCGAGTTTTCTTATACTCAATTTTAGATCTAATGGAAAATTCATGATTCTTAACCTGCGGATAAAAATAAAATGTGATTCTCCATGGGAATAATTTTTTTGCTGAATGCAATTAATTTCCTTCTTTCTTGATTAACTAGAGGCCATTTATTGATCTCAAGAACCTCAAAAAAGTGCTAGTTAATTTGACTTGAAATAAGGTTTTGAAGACCTAGATTTACGAGGTTGTGTATATGAATAAACCACTTTGGAGTTGTTGTCTCTTCATGTCTTTGACAACTTCCTATAGAATTCAACGTATACCACCCAAGTAAGGATCTGGACACAAATTAAGATGTTTTTGACCTTTGTGAAAAGATAACCTACATTGGAGGGATTTCATTTTCCTTTTTACTTAGATGATGGGGCTGAAGCAATCTTCATTACTTAAGACACTGAACTTCTGTTTATTTGGGTTGTTTTATCTCAGTCAGTATCTGCCTTTGCACCAATTGCCAATCCTATAAACTGTCCATGGGGGCAGAAGGCTTTCACAAATTATCTGGGTAGCAACAAAGTTGACTGGGAGGTAATATGCTGTGAATAATGTATAATTTGTACCCAAGTTCTTCAAGATTTCCTGATACACTTGGTTAATTTCAAATTTGCAGGAATATGATGCAACTTGCCTAGTTTCAAAGTTCCATGATGTTTCTGTGACGATTTTGATTGATCAGGTAAAGCTTACATTGATTTAATGTAGTTTCATGATGCATTGCCCCCAAAATTTGTAGGAACTTGTTGGAGTTTAAAGTTTGTTGTTTTGCTATTTATTCCTTTGAGAAGACGTAAGAGTATGCTGTGTGACATCTCTTCTTAAATTCAAGAATGAAAGATCACCAAATACAAAAACAAAAACACTACAATGGAATATTTGCATATGGACACTTTCCCTCAAAGTTACAGCGTACATATCATTAGTAGCTCAAATTGGTATAGCTGAGAAGCCCTAAAGATGCTGCTTGGCACAGTTTTTATCTCATCTCATGGCATTTATCCCTGCAGTTTTAAGTTGTTACATTTTTCAGTGGCAGTGTTTATGCTACTTTTAGGATTATCAGTATCTATCCCTGAGTATTTGCGTTTCATGTGAAGATGATAGACTGACGCATTTTGTGAGATGTGTTAAATGCTTAAATAAACTTTTGGATGGTATTCTAATCAGTTCCCACAACCCTTGAATCAGAATTTGGTATTGAATGACATGGAACTCTAAGGTAGTTAGTATTTGATCGATGGTTTTCAGCACCATGTATTGTATCTACCCCAAGCAGTATGATGAAACTGGGCACTGATGATTATTATGTCTGTTATAAACAATAGATCCGCACTTCTACTGCATTTTTTAAAATATAATCTTTCATCTGCTGTCGTGTTTGGCCAGGGGGACGATGACAAATTTTTACAAGATCAGCTGCTGCCAAACAAGTTTGAGGAGGCATGCCGGAGTGCCAATGTTCCACTTCTGCTGCGATTGCAACCTGGTTATGATCACTCCTACTTTTTCATTTCCTCTTTCATTGATGATCATATCAGCCATCATGCTCAAGCGCTCGCCCTGTAAGGCTTTTTAAATGGTTTACTGGGATGGGATGAACTACAAAAGCAAAGTTCCGTTTCTCATGTCGTGTCTTGGTAGTTTGAACCTTGGAGATACTTTTATTAGTTGGATAATACTTATACATATTAATGTGGCAGTATTTAGATTTACTTTTGTTGATTTTAACATGGCTGTTCTAGATTTAGTTTTGTTGATTTTTAAAATTTGTCTGTTAAAGAATTGAATTGGGTTTCACATGCATTAAAAAGGAATCGATTTAAAGGGAAAATCCTCAAATTGCACCTTTGTTTTAAGTCCTCGTGGAGCCTTTTCCTTTTTGCAACTAAAGAACCAAATTTAGTATTATTTCCTGCTTTTAAAATAAAGTACAAATGTAGCTATTAAATTTGGTTCGAGTAACGTTGTTATGTCCAAATGTAGATTAAGATGCCAGTGAAATGTTTAATGTGGTTCTGAAAAGCATTATGTTAAAAGCCACTGAAAATCTTTTTATAAAAGCGTTTTCCACTGATAAAATAGAGATTCTGTAACAAAAGATTATATTGAAGTACATGGCCAATTGATGATTGCTTATTATGACAGCTCCACTGAACTAAGATATTTTTCTACTGCATTATAATAAAACAATACCATAATTATTAAATAATATAATTTATTTATTATAGTGATCTTGTTCAAATAAGTATATATAATAATTTACAAATTGCGTTTTTTAAAGTAAATTATGTAATTAGTATCTTATTCTTTATTATTAGTATTATTACATGAAAATCCTCAAGTGGATGATTAATGCAATCAGTGACGTTAAGAATTAGGTTTTAGATTTGATATTAATCATATTTTTATTTCCTTGAGAATAAAAAAGGCACGTTCATTATAAGAAAATCAATCAGATAGTAATTTTTAATTAAGTTACTTACAAACTTTACTTAATATTTTTCAACTGCATTATATTAAAACATCGAATAGAAAAGCTGAAGAAATTACATGTACTTCAAGTACAAACAGTATTGACAATGTGTAACTTAAGCATAACTTACATTCAGGTGATCTTTTTTTGACGAGAAGTCCCAAATTTTGAGCAGCTTACAACTTCTTTGAGACGTAAAGTGGACAAAGAACGTACAAGCGAGGTTTCCTGACCAAAACCTATCAAAACAATACATACTGATCTACCATGAGAGGTAGATGCTCCTAATCATATCATTTCATACTTAATTTTCCTGCAACTCCACAAATATTTCTGAAGTTGGGGCAGAGGTTGTACAAGGCCTTAAATATGTACTAACACTGGGAAACAGATGCAACTCCACATCTGTACGCAGCTAAAGTTTCCAAGTCATCTAATGTATTGTGTTGTTATGTACACAGTCTAAACATGGCCATGTATGTTTGCCTCTTCATAATAACTTGTGCACCATCCTCAAGTAACTTACCTCGATAAAATGGAAACTCGGTTCTTATTCTCCAATTGAGATGTCCATGTAATCCACCATATGATACCTTCAATATATTCACTCCATGTTTTCATGATCAAGTTAGCTTGTTTAAGGCAAACTCATTCATAGGAAGGGTATTGGCCCTGCGATGAATCTACGAAGGGTGCTGCAGTATATGCTGGTTCAAGATTTTCATTTACACTCTTTGTTGGTCTCTTTGGCCTCTTGGATCTCTGCAATGGTTGATCTGCACTTGGAAAAGGATCATC
>JAOTAZ010000174.1:15090-37191 GCA_025629785.1 Erythroxylum oxycarpum | reverse complement strand
AAGAAATTAATATAAAAAATAATTTTCAAGATAATATTATGATAAGAATCAATATCTAGATAATATTTTGATAATAACTTGATAATATTCTAATAATATATTTTATCTTTTATTCCCATTTTTTCATTCTAGCATATACCCACACCCACCTTAGGAATAGAACTCCCAAGATTCAAGATTCATTCTAATTTTGTCATTTCCTATTTTATCTATTACGGATAACCAAACAACTAAAAATTAGGAATGCAGGTTTCCCATTCCCACCTCTTTATTACTGGTTACCAAACAAGACCTTAGGAATACATCACATTTATTAAAAAAAGAAAAGAAAAAAATTCTCTTTACTACTGGTTATCAAACAAGACCTTAGGAATATATCACATTTATTAAAAAAAGAAAAGACAAAAATTAACAATATGAATCCAGAAAAGCTTCAAAAGATTTCCCACCTTCCTGAGCTGAATAACTATGTTCATCAGATTCATAATTTTCTTCTCATTAAGATGCCCCCGGCTGCTGTCAAATAATTCAGATAGAGAGATCTTGTTTTTAATGGCTTGATAGAAGGCTTGCTGCCGAGAACTCAACTTGCAATGCACTGTAACCTCTGTTTTTCTAGTAAGCTCAGAAATCACATCTTTTTTAACTCGTCGGAGCATGAAAGGCTTTAGAATGGCATGCTGCCAAAAGAAAAGATGCAACATTTGAATAAGCTAAGAAAAAAGAAAAATCCAGCAGAATTTCAAAACATATGGTTGGAACAACCAATCTATATAACTAAATAGGAATAATTTGGTTGGTTATACAGGTTGGCTTTTAGAAACTTATCAGATTCAATGTAGAGAATCAAACTTAAATCACCTAAGTAAAACCAAACCAAATTGTAAGCCTAAATTTAGTGTCTAGTGTAATATAAATTGTGATCTTAACCACAACTTCAATAAAGTGACAACATAAAACGATATGTTGCATACATAAAAAGAAGACATGGCTCAACACATTTATATCATTTATTTATTGATCACAAATTGAATAGACATTTCCAATTGAAGCTTCATGCTGCATTAAACTGGACAAGGTTCTATATATAACCCTCTCGAGGAGTTTGCAAAAATCCCATAGTTATGACTTAGGACAAGACAATATTTGCAGGCCTAATTGCAATTACTTCAACTGAATCTTAACAAATTGACAACAATAGTCTAGATTCTCAGTAACACTGTCCAAAACATATCTCATAACATAGTGAACTAACATGAAATAAAATTGATGCAAAAGACTTAAAGATTATAAAAGAAACAAAAGAGGAAAGATTAGTCAACCATAAGCTTTAATTTGGTAGGATGAGGATTGGGAATTGAGCTGACATCAAAGATAAGGGCTGAATTTTAGATTATGTTGGGTTCCTTATTAGATAGGAATAAGTTAAATATATTATTTTAGATAATATTATCCTAATTGTTTAGGACTTATAGTAGGATTTAAATTTGTTAGGAATCTTTTCCTACTAGAATAAGGGCCCTAAAAATTTCTCTATAAATATGTGTATATTCAGCCCTTCAAAAACAAGCAATATGAAATTTTTCTACAAACTTAAATTTTTAACTAAAAGGTGTGATGTTTTCTTTTAAGAGGGATTTGTAGACCTTAAAAGTGATTCTTAGTTTCCTACTATCCATTGTTTCTGTTGCTCAATAAATTCTAGCAAACCAAACCTAACTTCTAGCGTATTAAAACCTGAAATCCTAAGCCTAAATTTCCAAAAATCGAACCTTAAAATTCTAGCTATACAAAATCTGAAATTTCAGCATTCCTAGCTAAAATTCAACGTTGAAATTTAATATTCTGGCAGCCTAATATCAGCCATATTTCCTAATTTTGTGAATTTTTAATACTAGTTAATATGTATTCTATTTGTCCTACATCAAAAATGATGTCTCAAAATGTATGAAATGATAATAGCCTAAAATAGTAAACAGAGATTCATCTTTGAAATGCATAATCTCTTCATCTGTTTGCTGCCTTGTAAGAGTCATATGTAAGTTTCTGGGAAATAACAATATGCAGATATGAATGTATCAACCCACAGTTCCTCATAATAGAGAGAGAAGAAAAGAAAGTCATCACAAATGTGAATACATCAAACTTTTCCTTCATCAAATAATTGTGTCATACAACTTTTTATATATTTTTCTTTCAATTTGCTTCGTATAAGTTTTAATATGTATCAGGAAAGTTTAGTCTTTCCAATTCTGGAATTCTCTTATGTAACAAGCAATATTCTCTACGCTGGGAATTGACCTTATATGGCCTCAATTACAATGTGAAAATTTCAATATGCCAAAGACCAAAAAGATACAAGAAATAACAAACCATCCTTCATTTATAAAACATCGAATAACTCAGCATGAAAGAGAACCAATTACTGAGAAAAAAAATTCAACATGTATTATTAGGCCCCAAATCAAGATTCACGTATAACACTGTAAACTTGATAATAAATTTTTTTCTTCATGATAATCTCAAACCTTTTATCACATTTCTTAAGCCAACATAATCTTAAACATATAAATCACTGTAACCAACAATCTAATAGAAACAAAAGCGATAAAACACTCACCAATCTGTTAAGCTGATGCTCATTCAAAGTACCCCCATGTTCTGCATGATTTTCAATTCTGGCAATACAATGAGAAATGTTAACTCTACCTCTGAAATATCCAAAAAAGAGTATCTCATCAAAGGAGTGGATATATACCCTTTAGAAAACCATTCATTGAACTGTTCATGGCTGTCAAACAATGTCGGCATTATGAAATGCAGAAGGGCCCACAATTCTGCCATGTTATTTTGGATTGGGGTACCCGTAAGGAGCAAGCGGTTACGACAATTGAAACTGAGCAGCGTCTTCCATCTTATACTGAAAAAAGGCATCCATTGGACCAAAATGTGAATACATATTTCAACAGACAATTACTATTTTCAGATTCACGTGAAAACACTACTTTTTTTAAGCATCACCTGTTCTTAACATGCATGTAAGATCACTTTTTTAAATTAAAATTTATCATATTTCAGGAAAAAAAATGATAAACCAAAAGCCGAAATATGATAAACCAAAAGCCATCATATCACAAAGGGAGGTAAGCTTAGGCAAGACCATAAAAAGTAATTTGTACTGATGATTGTGATTGTACCTCTGCTTTAAAAAATTAATGAATAGAAATACATTTAAAATTCAGAAACTTGAGGACAGAATCAAAACCTGCTAGAACTTTTAATAGCTTGGGCTTCATCTAACACCATATATTGCCATTTGACACGTCGAAAGTACTTCTCATCGCTCACTAGCAGTTGGTAGCTGGTGATCAAAATGTGAAATCCAGCCTCCCTGGAATAAAAATTACAATACAAGAAAATATGTAAATAGTGGATTACTCAAACACAGAACATAAAGTTATGGAATATTGACAGTATCAAGAAGTAAAACCATCATGGCACTACTGAGAACATCCACAGACCTTCAAATGGAAACAGGAAATGCCACCTTTAGAAAGTTATCAATACAAAAGTACTCAGCACTCATCATATGTCAGAAGCAGTCACTGAGCCAATGATTCTTGTCAAAATTTGATGCTTCTTTTATATTTAGTTTCCTTTTAACCAAACAGAACAATTTTACTACAAACTGCATTCAACAAAAGGTGACATGACTACAAAGGAAGACATCAACCTAAGGAAGTGAACAATTAAATTGCACACAGCCTTTGCAGCATCAGAAAACCAGCCAAGACTCACAGTTCTACTTGATTTCAGGACAGCAGAAGAATTTTGCTATCTCTTAATTGTCCCTTGTGGAAATAATAACGTTCCACATGACCTCTCCCACTCAAATTCCGGTAAAGTTTCACACATATGTTAATAAATCAAACCTCCATTCCTTTGCAGCACCTATTACAGAAGAACCATAAAGACACTGATAATAATGAAACATGGCAACTAACAGCATTATTTAACCTCTTTTCTCTTTCAACATATCAACCATACCAGTCATCATAGCAATGAATGGTAGCACAAATGTGAAAAACATTCACACATTCGGAGATTTAAGAAAGCATCAAAGTTTTGTTGCAAGCATGTACCTGCGATATAGGCGCTTTGGATTGATGTTTTTCCTAAGTATCGTGCGCTCATGAATTCCACCCCAGTATGGAAGAGTTTTCAGATCAGGGCAGAATCGATTAATTTCATCAGACCAGTTATTCAAGACTGAAGCAGGTGCAACAACTAGAAAAGGTCCCCATATATTTTTCTCCTGATACAACCATTTATTAAAACTAATATGAGCGGGAGTATTTAAATAAATTTTCAAACAATACTAACTAGGATAATTACCTCAGCCAAATGAGCAAGGAATGCCATGGCTTGAATAGTCTTGCCAAGGCCCATTTCATCAGCAAGTATGCCATTTAAACCCTGAAAGAGCACAAGGATCAGTAAATGAGCAATACTAAGGATTTCAAGCACTTTAAGCAGAAACTGCCCAATAACCTGCTCATAACAATTAACGAGCCACTGAAGCCCCTTCAACTGGTATTCCTTCAGGCTCCCTTTAAACAAATCTGGTGTCTGCACAGTTGATGTAACAGGCATGGTGGAGCTGCAAAAAGAAAGAAGAAAAGAAACTGCTATTAACAGCCAGCTTAAAAAGGAAAAGGAACTCTTTGAAAGCTTCTGCTTTATCTGCAGAAAAAATAAAATAAAATAAAAGACATACGGGTTGTGCAGATCAATGTTACTAGATCCAGGAACTGAGACATCAACTGAAAGTCCGTCAGCATCAGCGGCCTCACGTAGCCTTGAACACTCATCATCAAAAGCACTGGTTAATTTTTTCTGCTTAGAGACTGCATCTTGAGCAGCTCTCAGAGCCTCTTTTCTCAGCTCGGCCTCCTCTGGGTCTACTTCCTCACCGGGATGAGCTTCAGTACTAAAATGCTTTTCCTGATCACTTAATTTCTCCTCTCCCACAGACAGAACTTCAGAAGGCTGTGAATTTGGTTTGTTTTGCATGAAGTGACTATAAAGCTCTGTTTGTTGTATCAGAAAATTCAGTCTTTGCTGCTGTCTCTTTGCCTCCCGAAGTTCTTGTTCTCGCTTCAAAGCTTCTGCAGCTTCTTTTTCCTCCCTCTTCCTCATTTCTGCCTGCAAGAATTAGATATATTAACATCTTAAATACAAATATATCGACCACTCAAATTTTCAATTAATTGAGAATTACATCAAGGCAAGGTTACATCAGTTGTAATTTCAAATTTGATATCATGGAATTTGGACAAATATTTATTATTCTGCTTAGTGTTACAAATGCGGTCTCAGATGAAGTTTTAGTTTTCCTTTTCACATGCCATCTCATATTTCAATATCATTGAAAGTGTTATTCATCATAATCTTATGAATCCAAGGAATAGGACAAAGAATTTCTGGAATTATGACTTATTTACAAAACCTAGGACCTGGCTCTCTTCCAATTAATACGACATATCAATCTAAAGCCAGTCATCATATCAACAAGTGCTTTTCATTGCCATACAAATGATCTCCAAAATTACAACAGCAATGGCCGTTGAAAGGTGGTACATTTGCTGATGTTCTAAAAGCTAAATTACAATCAGCAGTTTGACAACAATAATGAAATCCTGAAAACTCTGATGGTCCATGATGATGATGTGAAACAACATTTTATATTAAGCAATAAGACTAAGAGATGTACCATCTCCTTATCCACTCTTTTCCAAAAAAGCAGCATATCTCTTGCCAATTTTCTTGTACGAATGGCAGCACCCCTCATCAACTTGAGCGACCTACTAACCTTCAACTTTACCTGGAATTACAAACTAACAATTAAAAGAACACCTTGGAGTCTAATATTACATAAAACTCAAGATTGAGTAATGTAAACATGCCTCTCTTTGACAGGTTTCCGCAAATCTCTTTGCATCTATAAGCTGCCTGCGATGAAAATTGGCGAAGATCCTATGATGCTTTGGTATGTCTCTCCTTACAATATTCACCCAGGCCTTACCAATCTTCTCCATCTCCTCCCTTTCGATGAAAGAAGGATCTTTCTTTACTTTTGGCTTCTTGGGTAGGCTCCGTTCAATTATCTAAGAGATGCGAAACAAAGAAGAGTGAAGTAATCAGCTCCAGTCTTATATTATAAGAAAAGAAACCTACTTCCACCAAATACCACTTTCCAAAGCGAACCCATACCTCATAAGTGTCTCCTTTCTCCAAAACCTTTACATAGTAAACCTGCAATACACCACCCTCTGACAAAATAGACCGCTGTATATTTCCAGCTGCACCTTCCGGAATAGAAGAATTTAATGCATCATCAGAGATAATAAGGCTGAATTTCTGAGATGAATTAGATGCTGCCACTGCCTTTAATCTTGCCTGAAGTGATTCATAATGGGGGCGAGACTCTCCCATCCCCACTAGGCTTCTTGGTCCAATCCTTTTATCGTTGGTAATCATTTCTGCCAAGGACCCCAAATCTAGTGTACCCTTCAAGTAAAACTCCTCCACTTTGATGGCTGATGAGCTTGGCAAGTTCAACGATGATGCCAGCTTTTCATAAGGGGGAGGTATCCTATAAGTGATACCTTCCCCAATATCTAAATAAGCAGGTTCGTAGAATATTCTGCAAAATATTTTACAACACATAAGAAAAGATCTATTGAAACAGCAAGAAATCAACCTAATAAAGAATGAAAAATAAACTACAAAATGATCTATGGTCATCAAGGTACTTTGTCGGAAAATCTGGTTCAAGATAATCTCCACGCTTTTGTGAAGTACTTTCATTAAGCCACTCAGATGTGGTCTCCGCATCATATACACTTCCTCTCTGCTCATATCCCAATTTCCTGGTCTTGAAGCTACCCAACATGCTCTTGGAACCATGGCCTCCCATTCGAAGTGGAGGAGGTGCAGGACTTGATGAAGTATCCTTATACCTCCTTTTGTATTTCTGAATATGCTCTCCAAGCATTGAACGATATCGCTCTTCTGTCATGTGTGTCCTGTGGTATCCTTCTTCCTCCTCTCCGTCACTATTGTTAGACCACCTCTTTCGATTAGACAAATTCAATTCCCTCTCTGACATCTTCCCATTGCTACAATTCGTCATCGCTCCACCTACATATAACCAACCAAAGTGCACAAAAATGCACCAAAAGAATAAGTAACACTGCTTAGCAAGTCAGCAGCAAAATCCACCTCCAAGAAACTATGTTCTACCGGTAAAGAAGAATGCGGCATCACAACTTCAAAAGAAAAGGATTTGCTAAAGAAAAGACAAGCAGGTACCTTGACTACCTCTGCTCTCATCCTGACTACTATTCCCATAATAATCAAAATCATCATCTGGTTGTGGAAGTTTGAAGTTCATCAAAGACTAAACACAAGAACACATAAATTACAAAAGGAAATAAGAAAGAAGGCACAATTGAGATCCAAATTCTTAAATTCATAAACGAGAAAATAAAATAAAATACAGCCATAATACTAAAACAAACTAAAAAATTAGGACCAAAATGGTAGAATCCTATCCAACAACGAAAAGATAGACAGTAATAGGAAAAAAAAGACGAACCCAGTAGAGAAGGGCAAAAACCGATGTTGACGAACCTCAAGATTGAAGAGGGAAGAGAAGGAGAGGGAGTCCTTGGCTTGGCTTCGGTGGTCCATGAAGCTATTGTTGTTGACACCGCACAGACAAGAACCCTAAGTAGAGAAACCCTAGATTTTGGAAGACTACCACTACATGACGAGAGATTCTCTTGGGACTTTTGTAATCAATCAATTAATTGTCAAGACGAGAAGGTGTTAGTGAGTGAGTTAGGTTTTAATATGAACAGAACACTTCGAGAATTTGACAAGGAAAAGAGAAAGGATCGAGGAGGATGCGTAGGATAAGGGTGCGCGAACGCAGTCGGCGTATGGAACATCGGAACTTGCTAACTTGCGCTTCTTTGTAGACGTCATGTGCTGCATGCTAACTTGCGCGTTCTGTTCCTTTTCTGCCAATGATTGTTTCTCTTTCTCTTTCCCTTATTGTCATGTTTCTTTATCAAATTCGGTAAATGCGGGAATGTTAAGATGAAAAACATCAACCATTTATTCAATTAGAATTTAAATTTAATGAAACAGATCAACAATATATTAAATTGATCAATTTTAAATTTAGTGAAACAGGCGAACAATATAGTGAATTAGGATCTTTTTTAAATCATATATAATTGAATCCAAATCAATATCTAAATTATTAAGGTTTTAAAAATTATATGTATAACTATTTATTGAATTAGGATTAACAAAGGTCAAATCTTAGTCATTGTTAGACCACATTAATCAAGAAAAACTTTCCTCACTATAACTCCCAGCCTTGTAGAATATTTTATCGATAAACTTCAAGATAGTTGCATCATGAGTCTTTGAACATAATAAGATGTCGAAACGATGGATCAAGATACTAGCAAGAATGAGGTTATAATTTTTTGTCCTAGTCTTTTGGAGTAGTGATGGAGTAAGTCCAAATAGCATGACAGTACATTGATATTGAGCATTAAGAATACGAAAAGTTATCTTGTACCTTTCTTGTGGATCTATTTCCAACTGTAAAAAATGTTGCACCCCACTCTCATAGTGCATATTTTTGAACATATCGACGGTATTTGAGAATATACTCTACGAGAGTGGCATGTTAGAACAGTCAGTCAATCATAACTATTAAAAACTTTTCACGCATCACACGCATATTTCGGAAAACCACTAATCAAATTGGGCCCTTTTTTTATAAACACCATAACTACAATTATTATTACACTCATTGATCAATCACATTTACAAATATTTTCAATCTGGAAAGTCATTACAAAATAAAATTATTCAAATACACATGGTACAACAATTGGGAAATACATTCTTTAATACAAAAATAATAGAAAAATCTATGCAAACGCGAACTGATCCCGACCTTTATCTTTTATTTGAATGTGGTAGCTAGACTCCAATTTGTCTAATTGGAGATCTTCTCTAAACCTGAAAAATATTGCAAATTTTGGGTTGAGTTTTGTGAACTCAATGAGTGGACCATCCTCAATAGCTTACTCAATCACATAACACATCAATTCATATACTTACAAAATTCACATCACTTCATTAATTCAACATGTTAAGTCACATACATTTCATATTCATTTAAATCATATTTCACATTCAGAAATCATTCAAACTATTTATCTCAACCATTTAAATCATACATATGAGATGCATATGTAATACTTATGAGACTCATTTTCAATTGTTATTGTTGTGACTGAGTATTTTTTTATTGGCCCATATCCCTTGTGGATAATGGGCTTGTTTTAGATATTGCCCCATAACCCTTGTGGATACCGGACACATTAACAACTGAGCCTATGGCTCTTATGTATATTCCAAATTTTAAACTCTTTCAAATTGATCGCTCTGGTCACAACTGCCTTTATGTTATCATGCATTCATGTAATGAAATTCATCAAATCACAAAAGATCAATCAATCACTTTATTTCACTTTACACCATATCATTGGATATAAGTCCGGCATTCAACAGTTATGTTGAGAATCACATATTCATTCAAATTCACATTCAAGGAACACTTTAAATGATTTTTTCATCTATCAAATGCCTCATACATTTATTGTCCAGAATCAACACATTCACACCAATCATATCAATAGTAATTTAATACAGAAATTTAAAACAAAACAAACAATGAAAGTGAGACCAACTAGGTCGACTCACAGTGCACTCTAGATTAGCATTTACTTCCTTGATCTAGAAAAATCTGGATGCATTCGTTCTATCTTGTATATCAATATTATGCAATACATATATTGCACACACATTATTAATTGCACAATCACAGAAACATTCAATTATACACATATGTATAGGTGTAATGTATAATGCATGCTCAATTAGACTATTTTGAGTATGTTTCCTTAATCACGTCTCTTGATCATTCAAACCTTATCATTTGTATGTGTCTAGCTTATTCTTAGGTTTACACCTTAAGAACACTTGGTTATTCTAATATCATAATTTAATTCCTCATTTCTTTTCTAGCATTATATGCTCTCATAATATCCAATTCTCATTCACCTTTACTTGATACACATTACTAATCTCCTTTGAATCATAACTACAAGCATATGAAAATCTTCATTCCCATTATACTGATGCCTTTGGTACTTTGATATCAACAATTCATTCACTAAGTTATAAGCCCCATTATCACTTCATACATATCACACATTTAGTCATTTAATCCAAGCATCATTCTAGGTTCAATTTAAGCTCCATTCAAGCATAAATTAAGTCTAAATGGCCAGTGAATGTCTGTTAGGCAGACTTCTTGTCCGCTGGGCAGACTTTCTCAGGTTTTCCAGCTTTCCAGCTTCGCCCAAGTCCGTTTGAAGGGACATTATGTCCGTTGGCCAGACATTCACTGGACACCTACAGAAATGTGAAAATTTGACACTTTAGACAACAAAATCTCTCATCTGGGTCTTCATAGAAGTTGTACAACTCAAAGCCCTCTTCGAAAGCATATTTAAATGACCTCAATCCAACATCCATAGCAAAAGTTATGTATCTTGCCCCTAAAATCTATCCAATTGCATCCATATTTTCCAGATTTCTAACTCTTTACTTACTACATTCAATACCTTGTGTTTGGTCTATCATTTCTGGTTTAATTATTCATCATTTTCCCATCATTCTTAACTCCATTTCAGCTCAATATCATCCATAAGGAAATTATTGCCCATGATTGATCATGAACATCAAAAACAGAACATATATATTTATACATTCATCATCAACTTTCTACACATGTCTAACTTCATTTCCACTTTAATTTCACTTCTGACTATCACCTTAATTCTTCCCATTTTAAGACACCACATTACTCGCTTTCTTAGCTCTAGACCATTTTAATTTATCTCCAAAACACCCAAAGAGATCCACATTAATACACCAAGAAAACATAACATAAAACCCATTATCTATCAAATTTTTCTGTACTTTTTCCTACACCATCTTTAATGATCATTCTAACTTAAATCATTTCAACAATAACTTATGAAATATTGATCATCATAAACACAAAAACAAGACATGAATCTACCCACATTTCTCATTCATGTTTTGGCATGTACCTATCCTCATTTTATGATCATTTAACTCTTAACTATCACCAAAACATGTTTCATTCAATAAGGCCATGAAGATTAATATATTACATACTTGATTTACCCAAAGCTTCTTCAAATCATCAAATAACCCTAGGCTCCGAGCATTAAATGATCATCATTATTGAAGGAGGAATAGGCTATGTTTTCCTTGTAACAAGAAGGGATAGTAAGGATCTTGAAGTGGTAGTGTAGGATTTTGACAAAAATCAACATAAAGGGGGGTTGGGTTATGAGAATGAAAATGTTGTGGGTGAAGAGAAGAGAAGAAGAAGAAGATGGGAACATTGGCAAAAAAAAAATGAAAGAAGAGATGGCCTTTTAGTATAACAACGTGGATTAAGATATGTGAAATGGCAAGTGACAAGTTATGGTTCTCTCCTTGGTATTTTATTTAACTAGTCAATTTGTCTCCAATTTTCAACCCAATTTTCTCCTAATTTTCAATGACACTTGTTATTAAATCTTAATGTCACTTATCAAAATTTCTACTGCTATTTGACATTTATTTCTACTGCCATTTATCAATTGTCTTGCCACTTGTCATTTTTTCCTAATCCAAAAATACCCATAATTTTAGAAAATTCTCAAATTTCACCAAAAATTCTAAATCAATGATTTAATTCACTAGATCAAATTTTAAGGCAAAATATTCACTATCCATATCATAATCACATTAAAACAATCATTTATACCTGAAAAATGTCAAATGGGTGCATAAACAAATCATTGCAATATATTCAATAGTCAAATTCATGTGTATGTGTACTATATTATGTATGAGCATAGAGTGCATTTTCTAATCTCTCATTGTTATTTCTCATTTATAGAAATCTAGGGTTCTAACCCTTAGTATGGAAATGGGATGTTACAATTCTCCTACCCTTAATAAATTTCGTCATCGAAATTCTTATCTGATTGATAAAAAAGGCAGGGGTATTGTTTCCTTGTATGCTCCTCTGTTTCCCATTTAACTTCTTCACTCGAACGGTTCCTCTCAAGGGACAATAGCCAATGGAATCACTCAAATTTTCAGTCATTTATTCAAATATTACACTGTCTTAACTGTTTCCTCAATATATTTCAGATTACTCACAATTTCACTTCTAGTATCAATAACACATATATCATATCATAACAATATTTCCTAAACATATCCATATAACAATGTGTGAATCTGAAACATCTTTTATTGGTAATGCTAACTTATAAGTCAATGGTCATATCCTCACAATAATTTCATATGCACCAATTTATGTTAGGCTTAGCTGCCCCTTTTTCCTAACCTGAGCACACATTGCCATGGCAATACTCTTAGAAATATTTCATCTTTCGCTTGATATTTCACATCTCTTTAGTGTTAATACACTTAACTCTTATGTCTATCTCACTATATTCCATATCTTCGGTGTTGATCCACCTAACTCATTTGTCTTTCTTGAATCACTTAATTTCTAATACAGATAAATTTCACTTATCAACAACATCTCCAATCAATTTTGGCCTTAAACTATTTTAAGCCTTATTCATCCCAATATAAGGGCGGACGAATCTTTCTGTTGTATAACGCCTCATACGGTATTCTAATGATATCACTGTGATAATGGTTATTATGCTTAAAGTCAATTAAAATTATACATTAACCTCATGTTTCTATGAACTTCAAAATATAAGTCTTAAGCATATCTCCAACATTTAAGACCGTTGGTAATTCAAACATTCAGTCACTTGATTCTACATTCTTAGTCGCCAAATGTTGTTTTGTCGTATTCCTATTAGGATGTATAGCTTAGTTTTTTATGTTTGCTTTCTTTAATTATAATATCCCGTTTCCATACAAAGGGTTAGAACCCTAAAAAAATGTAGTACATGTGAGATCAATCAAAGAAATTGGGACAACACGTCTCATGCTCATGCATTGCATAAGGTGAACATGCACATGAATAGTGAATCTTTGCACATAACAGTAATTGTACATGCATTCATTGACATTTCAGGTATAATTGTTAATAAATGTGTTTGTTATTGAGAATTGTGATTTGTTTATATTGAAAATTGATTTGGAAAGTGAAATTGTTGTTTTAGAAAGTTTGAAGAATATTGGGAATTTTTCTGAAAAATTCGGGGTAATTTTGGGTCTAGGAAAAATACCAAATGGCAGAGCAATTGATAAATGGTAGTAGAATTTATTGTCAATTGGCAATGGAATTTTTGAAATATGACTTTAGGATTTCTTAACAAGAGTCATTGAAAATTTGGGAGACAATTGGAGTAAAAATTGGAGACAAATAGACTAGTTTTTAAAATGAGTCCACATGGGACCATAAGAAGGTGACAAGTGGCAGTGACAAGTGTCACTACCACTCACCACACACCCCATTCACGACATTCACGACATTCACTTGATAAATCCCCTAACTTGCTTTATCTTTCATTTATTTCTTCCTTTCCTCTTAATTTTCGTGGCCCCTTCATCTTTTCCTCTTCTTCTTCATGAGTTTTTGTCTCACCCACATTATTAAACCTTGCTCCATCTTTCAATTTCTACTTCCATCTTATTGTTTCTTCAATTTGCCACAAGTAAACCCTACCTTGCCCCCTTTAGAAGATGGAGAACATGGGTTTCTTGGGAGCTAGGGTTGAGTGAGAGTTTGAAGAGTTTGGAGCTAAACCAAGTAAGTTTTGCTTTTAATGTTATGGGAATTGTTAAACTAAGCTAAAATGATGATTAACTTGAGTTGTGATGTTTTGATCTTGCAAGGTTTATGTTTGTGTCATGAATGATGATAATGATGTTCATATATTGTTTTTGTATGTGTAAGATGAGTGAGAATGCATGTAAGAGTATATAGAGGTTTAGAGATTGAATGATTTTCAAGGGCATGATTGGATGAGTGTAGAAATTGCTTATGAATGGCTTATGCTCTGCTTTTGGTTAATGCTAACTTATGGATTATGAATCGTTTGTGAGTGGTTTATTGCGTGGAATTAGGTAGAGAATGATGAGGAATGTAATGGAAAAGATGATATAGGTATAAGATGAGTTAAAGGTAAATTGTTGGAAGTTGGAAAAAAAATCTGGAAAATTGGTAGCTGTAAAATTTTTTTCTGATATAGTTTTGTATTAGCCATAACTTGCTTTATAGTTATCCAATTTAGTTGATTATTGTTTTTTTAAACTAAACGTATATGGCTATCTTTCTTATGAAGGCATCAATTATAAATAGTGCTTCTAAGAGTCTCAAATTTTGATGTGAAAATGAGAACTGAATATGGCAAAACCTTGGATAAATGCATATGCTTATGTTGTGAATTAGGTGTTTATGAGCGAATAGGAAATTGAATTGAGGTAAGGATATTGTTGAGCTAGCTTGAGGGATGCATCTAGAAGTCATCCACTTGAGGTGTTGGATTTTGATTTTTAAAGTGCTTGATATGTAGGAATAAGATAGGTTATGGAAAAAGAAGGATAGGAGATGTTTGAAAGAATTGATGAATGATGTGAGTTGTAATTTGAGAGTTTTATGAAATCTAATGGGTATGTGAGTTGATATGAAGTGGTTTTGTGCTTAAAGAGTGAATTTGAGAAGTGTATGGGTGTATATGATGTTTGAATGAGTGTAGGAAACTTGGAAGAGGCTTAAAAGGGGGTTTTGGGTGACAGATGTTCGTTAAACGGACATTAGGTCCGTTAAACGGAACTTCTCAGGTGAAAAAAACACCCCCAGGTCGTGCCATGTCTGTCAAACAAACATAGAGGTCTGTTTAACAGACTTTATCGGATGAAATGTGGCAGTTTTGCCCGACAATGTCCGTTAAACGAACATGCATGTCTATTTAACGGACATTCATAGGACAATTTTGGAAATCGCAATGTTTGACCATTTTAGAGGCCGAATCTCACTTTGTGGTCTTCATGAAAGTTGTAGATCTCGAAGTCCTCTTTCCAATGGTCCAAAAATGAAAGCAATACGACATTTGTGGTGAGCGTTATGGCAATCGCGCCAAAGTATGTTGGACATGATTGAGATCATTGACATAGTTGATTCTTTTGGTCATAACTACATCATCCGACCTCTAAATGAGGTGATGCTTGAACCAAAAGATTTCTAAGACACTGTGCTACCTCTCTATAAAATTTTGTAGCATTATGAATTGAATTGAAATAGATTGACCAAATGGAATGGTGGGAGTCTATTGGAACAGTGTCAATGGGATTAGTTTTACTACGCATCTTTCAATGTTTTGATTGTATTTTGGTATATAGGAGTCCAAATGAGATGATTTTTGTTTTGGAGTAAACTAGATAAATAGGGCTACAATTCATGTGAAAGAGTCGAATTATGATTCAGTCTTAAAGATATTCAATTTGTAAATGGAAATTGTACATAGTGAACTGTTTTTGGACAAGAGCAGTCTAAAAGTGATTGAGGCATATTTTTCAAATTATTGAATCAAATTGAGTGATTTTGGTTGTAATAGAAACTTAAGACATTGAAGTACAACTTTCTAGAAGGAAGTGTTGCTCAATTTTGCCAATTTCCTTCTTAAAATTTCTATGCAAAGTAGGCTTCGGGAGTGTGATTTGGAAAATTTTCTGAAGTGAGTCAATCAGAGAGAAATGGAGATTTTAATGGGTTTAGTGAGGCATAAACCTAAGTATGCATTATATTGAGATGAGTTTTCATATAAGAATAACTTGGTAGTGTATTAAAGGAAAGATACCCGGAATTGTCAAGAACACGCATTCTACATATTTCAGTTCTGTCATGTGCATTATCAAACACTTATGATTGTACAAATTGTGATGTATCTGTATCTTGTATAAATGGGTTGTGCAGGCTAAGTGTCTGCATTCAGGTGTTCCCAGAAATTGGAAGCAAATGCTAATCTAGAGCGTACTGTGAGTAGACCTAGATGGTCTTATTTTCTTATTTGAATTTGTGTATGAATTGACTATTGATTGACTTTATGAATGTGATTGATTATGTTGGTTTCCGAACAAAAGGTTTGAAGATGTGATTTTTGAATGGGGTATTGAAGTGCTACTTGAATGTGAATTGGAATAACTAAATGTATTGAAGTGATTGCTATGTGTTCCTGAATGTGTAATTTGCATACAAGTGAAGTGTGATTTCTCAACTATATGTTGAATGCCGGACTACGGTCCGATGATAAGCGAATATGAGTGAATAAGAGCATGCAGTTATGAGTGATGCATTTCATTTCATGAATGCATGAAACATAATGTCAGTTGTGACCAGACTAGCCACCGATCAGAGCTACAAGCTCAACGATTAATGAGCCCTACATGGGGCAGCTATCAATGAGCCCTACAAGGGACAGTTATCAATGAGCCCTACAAGGGACAGTTATCAATGAGCCCTACATGGGACAGTTTTGGCACTTGGTCACAACAAAGTAACAATTGGAAAATGAGTCTCATATGCACTACATATGCATGAAATAAATGATTAAATGATATTGAATGTGAAATGACTGAACAAGTATATGTCATTCAATATGGTTGTTAATGAAATGATATGAATATGTGAAATAATGTGATATAGGAATAAAGTGATATTGGTTCAATGATTTGAATGTGAAATAATATGAATCTGTGACTTATTTGTTTTGTAATGAGTGAGCCATCAATGATGGTCACTCACTAAGTTCGCAAAAACTCACCCAAAATTTGCAATTATTTTTTAGGCTTTGAAGAGTACCCCGTTAGACAATGGGAGTATGCCTAATG
Source organism: Erythroxylum oxycarpum (assembly GCA_025629785.1). Lineage (NCBI taxonomy): Eukaryota > Viridiplantae > Streptophyta > Magnoliopsida > Malpighiales > Erythroxylaceae > Erythroxylum > Erythroxylum oxycarpum. The sequence continues at coordinate 20,130 of JAOTAZ010000174.1, read as the reverse complement.
CATGTAAGTGAAGATAAAGGTTGGGATCAGTTTGCATCTGCACTGTGTCTCTTTATTTTTGTACTGAATTGTATTTTATGTATTTGAGTGTAATGGTGTATATACCTTCCCGATTGGAAAAAGGTTTTGCAAAGGGAAATTTGATCAAGTGTAATATGTTTTATTTCTAGAATGGACAAATCGAAATTCTGACTCTTTTAAAAAGGTTGATTAAAAGATGGCAACTCTTAATGTTTTTGAATTAATGAATCAAAGTGGGCCCAAATTTTTCGATTATGGATTGTCGCGTACGTTTGAAAACAAATAATATATATACCGATTTTTGATTGAGTAAGTACTTTAACATGCCACCCTCGCGGGGCACGGACTCTGATATCACCGTCGATGTCAGCGCGCGGGAGTGGGTTGTTACACGTATACATAGTTTATTACTTTCATAGCATATTACATAGTCCACTGCACCTTATAGATACCTCAATATTTTGTTTGCTTCTTTCCAATAACTTATCCCATATCTGACTTATATCTACTCACCATTCCAATAGCATAATAAACATTTGGGCTTGTACATATCATTGCAGACATGGGACTTCCAAATGCATTAGAATATAGCATATTCTTTATTTATTCCCTTTCTTATGGTGTAGATAGGCAAAGTTTCTTGCTGAGACCTTCGTGTTTAGCAATAGGATTATCTATTGGTTTGCAATTGTGCATACAGAATCATTTTAAAATCTTTGGAAAATAAGTAACTTGAGAAGAAAGTAACAATATTCTTTTTGAACGATCTCTTGAGATCTTAACTCTAAAAATATATTATGCTTCACCCATGTCTTTCATCTAAATTCAAATGACAACCAATCTTTGATTTACTTGAAAAACTCATAGTCATTACAAGCAATCAAAATGCCATTTACATATAAAAATAAAAATAAAATTTATTTTTAGATCTCTTAATATATACAGAGTGGTCCTCATTAAGCATATGAAAATCATATGGGATGATTATGTTATGAAAACATATATACCACTAACTTAAAGACTAATTCAGACTATATATCAATTTTAATAACTAACACATTTTATATTCTTAACATGTCTCTACCGAACCTACACGTTGTTCTATGTAGATTTCTTCTTCTAATTTTCCATTTAAAAAAGCACTCTTTACATCCATTTTATGTAATTCAAGATCCAAACTAGCTACTATATCCAAGATTAGATGAATAAAAGCAAACCTCATATTAGGTAAAAAATTTTGTCATAATTGATTTCCTCCTGTTGTGTATATCCTTTCATTATGAAACGTGCTTTGTATCTTTCAATATTGCCATCAACATTGGAGAACCCATTTATTTCCAATAACTTTACACCTATTAAGGAGATCCACTAAGTCTTATACTTGAATTGAGCTTAAAGAAGTCATTTCTTCTTTCATTGCTTTTGTCTATTTTTCTTTAGTAAGACCAATTAGAGCCTTTTGTTTATTCTTTGGCTCATCATCTTATTGTGGGATAATCATGTGAATTTCCCCTTCTATTTCAAAATGATCAAGGAACAAATCCTCAATTTTCATCGCAAACGAGGTTCATTAGAAATAGATTCATAATTTTTTTCAAGTTAGATACCATGGGTAAACTTTTAGTAGGTTATAATATGTATTAATTTTGAGTCAATTATTTCATATCCAAAGTGCTCCCACTAGGTTTAATTTCCCCATTTTTGATTCCTCATAACAAAAATATATTAATCAAGTGTCTTATATAGAAATAGGTCTTTTTCTATTTCACCCTGCTTTGGAAACTCATTCTTTAAAAATGTTACATCTCGTTATTCAAATTCATTTACTCTTTCACTACCTTATTCACTTATGAGCACATGTATTATTAAGTTTTTAGAGTATCTAATAAAGATACTTTTCCTCCATCTTAGACTTAGCTTCTCATATTTGTAAGAGCAATCATAAATATAGGTAGCACATAACCAAGATCTAAAAGTTGTCATGTCAAGTTTTCTACCTATCCATAACTTATACAAGGTACTTATAACTGATTTGTTAGGCACTTAATTAAGTACATAACTAACTGTTAACAACACATCTCCCTAACGGGTGATTATCAAATTCACTTATGTCATTATGGGTCTAATCATCTCTAGTAGCATTCTATTATATCTTTTTATTACACTGTTTTGTTGTGGGGTTCTTGATCAATCAGTTTATAATGCTTTTATATTCCTTTCTAATCAATTCTCAATTAAATTCATGTATTTGATAAAACAACTCAATATTTTTGATTTTTGAGAAATTAAATAGACGTGACTATTCTATATATAGTCATTTATAAAGTGATAAAATACACCGTCTCACATCTTACCTTTACATTCATTGGATCACAAATGTCATAATGAACTAATAGCAACGAGTATAAAGCTTGTGCTCCCTTGCTTGAAGGTGTTATAACCATTTTACCAGCTAGAAATATAAGTAGACCTATTTGACTTAGATTACCGAATAAACCCTCCTTATTCAATCAACTTATTCAATTTTGATCAATATGGCATAGTTTAGCATGCCATAAGATTGCATCATTATTAAAATTACTAAATTATGTAACTAATTTATAACTAGTATTATTATTTATAACCAAAATGTCCAGTATAATAAAACCATCAAATATAAAACCACGCTTATAACAAATATTTCTAAAGTACAAATCCATTTCATCACTGTGGAAGTTTAAATGAGAACTAAGTTTAACTAACATCAACATAGAAGGAAGATTCTGTCATATATGTAGAGTAGATAATACTTGATGTAGGATGAGGGGTCGAGCACTACACATGTTTAATTTGCATGCGCCAATCCCTTGTACAAATACTTTAGAATTGTCACCTGCATAAAGTCATTTTGTTTCATATGAGATCTTTGGAACTCTACGAAGGCATCTCTATCCTTCAGTATATGGTTGGTTGCTTCTATGTTTGCAATCCACAAAGGATGTGATTTGACCAAAAAAAAACATAACAAGAAACATTCACTAAACAAATGTTTGATCAATAATGTTGTACTTGTTAGGCTCGCTACAATCATAAGCAAAGTGACCCTTATTGTCACAATTATAAGACTTGAAACGTTTCATATTCCTTTTGTTGAAGGGATGCTTACTCTTTCTATATTGGTTCCATTTGGCCTTCTTAGAGTCCTGAGCAGAGTGGTGGTGTCTTTTATTCTTTGTCCACTTATGCCCACCATGATGTTTGCACTTATTGGTCACAGCTCCATGGAGTTAGAGTTAATTGCATATACCTCAAAAGACATCTTTGAAGCTTTTAAACACCTTTTTTACAATATGAGATGCTACACTGCATCTTCCATGGTCTTGATGCTCTTATTATGAGTTAAATGTATTTTCATATACTCCCAACTCTAATGCAAAGAGTGAATTACATCTTACACTTGTTGCTTATTAGATAATTCATGACAAACATCTCTCAGCTCACTTATCATATTTGACATTTTCCTTAAACGCTTTTGCATTGTATGATTTAGGTGCTGCTTATATGTATCAAACTTGATAGTGAGTGACTATATCTTGGTCACTGAGGTACTCCTAAATAGTGTAAGTAATGCAGACCACATATCCTTAACAGTTTCATATTTTTTAAACCGACACATAATGGTATTGTCTATGATGTTCAATAACATTGTAACATCCCAAATCACCAGCTTACAGATATTGTTTTCTTTAAGCCTTGACCCAGCCAAGTCCTCACGGTTTTGCTTTTCCCGAGGCCTTCCCAGGAGGTCACCTGTCATAGAACTACTCTCACCTAAGCACGTTTAACCTCGTAGTTCTGATGGGATTTGGTCCATTAGGCCATGGAAAACGCGTCTGTAAGGGAAAAGTATCTGCATCCTTATAAGACGTACTTCGTTCCCCTCTCCAATTGATGTAGGATTTCACTCTCTCCATCCCTTTAGGGCCCAACCATCTTTGAGATCCAGCCTAGTTGGCACAACGGTTCAGGTACTGACTCTGATACCACATGTAACATCCTAGATCACCCGCTTATAGATGTTGTCCGCTTTGGACCTTGGCTCAGCCAAGTCCTCACGATTTTGCTTTTCCCGAGGCCTTCCCAGGAGGTCACCCATCATCGAACTACTCTCACCTAAGCACGTTTAACCTCGTAGTTCTGATGAGATTTGGTCCATTAGGCCGTGGAAAATGCATCTGTAAGGGAAAAGTATTTGTATCCTTATAAGACGTACTCCGTTCCCCTCTCCAACTGATGTGGGATCTCACTCTCTCCATCCCCTTAGGGCCCAGCCCTCTTTGAGATCCAGCCTAGCTGGCACAATGGTTCAGGTACCGACTCTGATACCATATGTAACATCCCAGATCACCCGCTTATAGATGTTTTTCGCTTTGGGCCTTGGCCCAGCCAAGTCCTCACGATTTTGCTTTTCCCGAGGCCTTACCAGGAGGTCACCCATCATAGAACTACTCTCACCTAAACATGTTTAACCTCGTAGTTCTAATGGGATTTGGTCCATTAGGCCATAGAAAACGCGTCTGTAAGGGAGACGTATCCATATCCTTATAAGGCGTACTTCGTTCCCCTCTCCAATCGATGTGGGATCTCACTATCTCCAAAGTGATGGTTCAGTAAGGTAAGCCATCAGGCTTTGGGGCTCAAGAGGCACAAATTTTGGACTTAATTGCAAATTTGGGAAAAGTTTGGAGGGTATAATGGTAATTTCACATAACTAATGGCAAATTGGTGAATTCCTCTTGTTGGGTCAAAGAAGAGTCAAATTCTAGACTCTTCTACCTTGTGGTGGCCGTGCAACCCATTAAATGGGCTTTAAAACACTTAGTTTTTATTAAAAGAAAGAAGAAGAAAGGAGGAGAAGAAGGGAACTTTCGGCCATCACCCAAATTTCACCATCTTTTTGACCTTTCAACCCAAACCAAAGTGTTCTAAGCTAATTTGGGGTCAAGGAACTCAAATCTATCATTAGATTTGAGAAATTCT
>JAOTAZ010000172.1:62555-85096 GCA_025629785.1 Erythroxylum oxycarpum | reverse complement strand
CCATTACTGACAGAAGGTCAACATCAGGCTACTGCACCTATCTATGGGGGAATATGGTCACATGGAGGAGTAAAAAGCAGAATGTAGTAGCTAGAAGTAGTGCAGAAGCTGAGTACAGGGCTATGGCTCAAGGAGTGTGTGAAGTTTTATGGCTTCGAAGAGTTATGTCTGAGTTAAACTTGGAAGTTAAGCCTCCTATGAAGTTGTATTGTGACAATAAGGCAGCCATTAATATTGTACACAATCCAGTACTCCATGAAAGGACAAAGCATATAGAGGTTGATAAGCACTTTATAAGGGAAAAAATGGAAGATGGAAGCATATGTATCCCATTTGTTCCTACTAAAGAACAAAGAGCAGATGTCTTCACAAAAGGGCTACTCAGACAACCATTTGAAGAACAAATTAGCAAGTTATGCATGATAGACATCTTTGCTCCGACTTGAGGGGGAGTGTAGAGAATCCCATAATAATAGATAGAATCCCATAATAATTAGATAGTCCCTTAATTAAGGGATTATCCTTATAGTACATCCTTAGCTGTAATATCTAGCTATATTAGGGATATTTCCAAATAAGGAGTCTTCCTAATTAGGAAGACTCCTATAACTTTGTACCCTAGCTAATTAGGAAGACTCCTATAACTTTGTACCCTAGCTCTATATAAGCATAGCAATATCTGTACATCTTTTTTTATCATTTGAATAAAAATCAGCAGCTTTTACAGTTTTCATAATTTGTAGGGGCTTTGACTTTTAGGGAATGTATGTCAAGGCTATCTAGCGTCTCCAAAAATTATCGAACATGTTTTCATATGGGAATTGAATTGTTAAATGTAAGTTGGTTTTTGGAGCACATTGTGAACGAGGATTATTGATGCCTAATTTTTTTGTAATATTCAGAAGCATTTCATCTTGGTTTAGGTTGTTGAATATTCTTCTATTTGTCTTTCCACCATGTGCTGCCTTTGTGAACCAAAATTGTGATACCAAATTGATGTAGGACAAATAAAAGAAATATTAACTAGTAGCTAAACTTACAAAATGTGACAAATAAGGTTGATGTTAAACTGTTGGTATATCAAGTTTCAGGTTTGGATTTTAGCTTGGAATGTTGAAATTCCAGATTTGATATAGTTGGGTTTTATGGTTTGATTGCTGAAAATTTACGCTAGGTTTTTAAGGTTTATAATATGGCTTTGATATGGCTATAATCTAAAGTTTTGGTTACTGGAGCTTTAGGTTGGAATTACTAAAATTTAGTGAGGAACACAAACAATTGAGGGTAGGAAACGAGGAACCAGTCTAAAAATCACTATTAGACAAAGCATTGCAGCTTTTAGTTGAAAACTCAAATTTGTAAAAGAAATTAGGGTAGCTTGTTATTGAAGGGTTAAGTACACACATATTTATAATTCTTAAAATCTTTATTTTAGTAGGAAAAGATTCTAAAATATCCAAAATTGAATTTTATCCTAAAAAGGATTCTTTATTTTAAAATAGTTTGAATCCTAAACAGAGATGACAATGGCTTGACCCGACCCAATGTCCATGGGCTTGACCCCAGTTTATCAAGCTTTGCATTGAGCTTAGACTTTTTTCCCCCTAATTTCAAGCTTCGGGGTTGCTAGAGCTTGATTTGGCTTGAAGCTTGAATATGTCTAGTAAAACGATGTCGTTTTGAGTAAATGACATTGTTTTCAAATTTTAAATTAAAAAAGAAATTAAACAGACTTGGCTTAAGCCCGATCATGCTTCGAGATGGGCCCATGTTTGAAAATAAATTTTCGAGTGCTTAAGCCCGACCCAATGGCAAACCTAGTCCTAAACAAACTAGGACAATATATGTAACTTATTATTGTTCCCTATCTAATAAGCAAAACTTAACATAAGTTGTCCTCGCTGTCAATTCAATTCCCATTTTTCATCCCACCAAATTGAAACTTTTGGTTGATCAATTTCCTCTCTTTTAAACTCTTTCTTATGCATTAGGGGAGAATGTTTAGATACAAGTGATTTGTTCTTTAAAAACAATTCTCTTTATGTTTGTTAAAATTGAACCGTAATTACCCTCTGTTGTAGTCTGGACAATAGACATCATTCCTTAATTGTCTTTTTCCCACTAATGAAGTGATCCTAGTCATGAACACAAGTATGGGGCACAAACTTTTACTTAGAAAACTTTATTATGAAATTAAGAAGAGATGAAAAATCACATTAGTCGTTGACATTGTAAGACATTGATTTTATTAATGCTTGAAATTCCTGTGGCTAATTCCTTTTTATGGTTTTATGCATACAATATGGACTTTGACACGGTGATTGATGTTAGTGTTTTTTATGCTATAGTCTCCATACTTTGTAAAGCTGAAGATAGGTTTCCAATACCATTTTTCTTGTGATACTTTGAAACATCTAATTGTTTGATATCTATTGTTGATATTCAAATTTGTTCAAGTTAAGTGATTTGTCTACATTATTATCGTGAATGCAACATTCAGTTTATTGAAGGGTAAAGCACGTTGTGGTTTTTCATCATTGATTTATCATTTATATATATCAAATTTTTAATGAGTGCTTCATTAATATGATAGTTCTCTAAATCAATGGAAGGCGAAAGCTTGTAGTTAGCAGATTAGGAATGCATGAATGTGGTTCAGGATCTCCTTTCATAGTAAATGCTGAGGTTGATTCCATGGGAGGGGTTGTTGAAGGTGGAGTTGGTATTGGTATCAAAACCTCTCCGCGCAATGCAGCAATTGAAAAAGCTCAGGCAGAGCTTAGGTAATATTCATATCTTGTTGTGTTCATTACTGCTCTGTAGTTTCCTTGTCTCTTGCCAATATTATGGAATTTGAGTTCACCTTTATTTCTTGATAAAGAAAAATATTATTTGATGTAAACAGGCAGGAGTATGATGTTCGAGAGGAAAGGCGTAGAGAGCTAGAATTTCTAGAAAAAGTATGCTCTTCGTTCCTGTTCTTGACAATTTCAATAGTATTTGTTGGTGATAACTATATAATTTTCCTTACCTGCAGGGTGGCAATCCTCTAGACTTCAAATTTGGGAATGCAGCTTCAGTTAGTGTCCAATCTACATCACTGACTGATCATCAAAACGAGCATATTGTAACTAGGTATATTCATTTTTGCTGTCGAGTCTTATGGATTATAGTTGACGAAAGCATAATTGAACAAAAGAAAATTCACCTGTTCGATTTCCTTGTGTCATGGTGTTAATGCAGTGAAGCTAAAGGTAGTTTTGCTATAACTGAGTCACCTCATGGAGACTCTGTTGAAAGTAGCGGTAGACCATTGGTGCCTACACTTTGTGAACCAAATAGTGCTGATAACTTCAACGGCGACAATTCATTACTTGAACATGATAGGAAATCTAAGCATTTCAATAGAAGGAATAGTGTTGCACCATCAGAACAGTCTTCTCAGATGGATGGGACTCCAAATGTGAAGGAATCAGAAGATTCTGCTATTGTTCATTCATACATTAGGAGGAATAGATCTAGACCAAGTCGTGATGGAACTAGATTAAGTTCAACGGATGTTGTTCAAAGTTCTGGTGGGCTTGGATTATCCTTACAAGTTCGTGCTGGTTCGAGGGAGTCCAAGGGGTTGAAATCTGAAACAAACAATTGTAAGGACCAAAGCATTTCATCTGCTTCTAACCTGAAAACTGCAACCTCAAACGGTGATGTGGTACCTAAGGTGGAGATTCTCAAAACGCAGTCCAACAAGGAGCTTGGTGGTGTACAAGCTTTGGATATCAAAGTTGAGTCACCTAAAAGTAGTCTGCCTGAAGGGTTAGATGTTACGGAGTCCAACATTACAAGGGATAAGCCATACCATCAAGATTCTAAAGTTGAGACTCACATTGATATTACTTGTGGGGAAAATAACTTTGTTGGAGGAAAGGAACTGGTAATTGCAGGTGCTTCTGGATGTCCTGCAGTTACAGGGAAAAATGAGAATGAAACTGCTTCTGCTCATATGAATGGGTTTAGTGACTCAAAAAGAGATTGCAATGAGGGTCAAAGTGGTGTCCCAATAAAGGGATTAGATTCAGAGTCTTCTTGCACCCAAAGCAGCATTGGTCTAGATGTGAATCATGACAGTGATTTGCTTATTCCCGTTAAAAATGTTGACGCTAATGGTGTCACAAGACAAACTTCAGAATTTCATGGAACACAAAATTTAGCTGTTGATAAAATGGGAAGTGAACAAAATGATGCCAAAGCTGTTGATGATGACAATGCTGTCAATCGCAACAATATTGCTGTACGTGAAAACCACTCTAGCAACAGTTCTGTGGCCAAAATTGAGGAAGAAATGCAGATCACTTCTGACCTGAAAAATGATGTGAACTGCCCAAACAATGATGAAGTGGAGCAAAAGGTTTACATTATATCTGAGACTGATAAAGAAGTGGGCAATGAATTGGGTGATGATTCTAATCCCAAAAGAGATTGTTGTGGTGGAATTCAATGCACATTGGATTGTTCTAAACTTCATGTACTTGCGCCTACCCGGGCAGACAAAAGTTCTTCTGTTCCTGAGTCACCGTCTTGTTCTGGTAATGAATTAAAACTGGTAGATAGGGCCTGTGAAGATTCAATTTTGGAAGAGGCAAGAATTATAGAGGTTGTTATCTGATATTTCCATTGAATTGTGATTTGCATGTGAAATATAGATGGAAATGTATTTCCTCTTTCACATAATTTTGAACATTACCCTGATATGGCAAACAGGCTAAGCGTCAGAGGATTGCTGAGTTGTCAATCGGTATTACACCTTTAGAAGGTTGTAGGAAATCTCATTGGGACTTTGTTCTTGAAGAAATGGCATGGTTGGCAAATGATTTTGCCCAGGTGTGACTATGTTGATGTGTATACATTTCAAAAATTTGATGAAGTCACCTTTTCTGTTCTCCGTAGAAATCATTCCTTCAGAAAATAATTATTCTATTTTTAAGATAGCAGCATGATAGTATGTTTTATCCACTACATTTGTCAATCATTTATTTTGTGCTTATAGGAGCGTCTTTGGAAGATGACTGCTGCTGCTCAAATTTGTCGAAGGGTTGCTTTTACTTTACGGTTGAGAGCACAAAATCAACAGCTGGAGCTAAAAAAGGTTGCTTACACTCTGGCAAAGGCTGTCATGCAGTTCTGGCATTCAGTGGAGTTGTTTACAAATATTGACAATCAGGGGGGTGTTGTAAAACATTGGGAACATGATTCTAGGAGGTTTGATCCGAAGGAATTGTCTGAGGACAAGATTGGAGGACCTCATCAGGTGCTAGTCAGTTTTGGTTTAGAATTTGATTACAGAATTTTTTTTTGCTTATATCTGTCTAATCAAGTAGCTGTATGTTTACGTTTTATCCCACATAGCAGAAATAATTATTCTTTCATTAGATTAATATCTACATTCCATTGCTACCTCTGTATGGGAGGAAACTATTCACTATAATGCAAGACATCATATACTGAATGAATATTTGTGCCATATATGTGTGCTTTAGATAGTTCTTTAGATACATTAAGAGATGGGCTTAAAAGAGTCATTTGTTCTGTACCTTACCTGGCTTGTTGGAATTTATAGCAATTAAAGCTTATATTATACAACTTACAGATGTTCCAAAATACCATGTTTTTTGCAGGAAAAATGCAAACAATTATCACAAATTCCAACTAAAAATTTTGCTCATGCGATTCGGGAATATGCTGTGAGGTTCTTAAAATGTCACAGCTCTCCAGTTCCTTCTGTGCAAGCTGAAGCTCCCGCAACTCCTGATAGAGTTGCTGATTTGGGAATTATGGAAGTTTCATGGGATGATCAGTTTACAGAAGTATGAGCCTACTTTCCATATGGCTCTTAGAAGTTTAATTTGCTATTTATAGTTGACCAAAGACAATGTCTCTCTATTCTGTTAAGTACTTGGTTCAATTATTCAGTTGCACAATTTCTATAAATGATTGAAGATTTCCTTTTTGTTTCTTGTACTTGGCAGGAAAGCCTTTTCTATGCAGTACCTGCAGGCGCTATGGAGACCTACAGATCCTCCATTGAATCTCGTTTGTCACACTGCAAGGTGAAAAAAGATCTCTTCAGTTTCTGCATTTACTAATTTAATGAGCTTTAAGTTTCAGAAAATAATTTAAAACCAATTATATTGGAGAATGATTTTTTAGTTAAATTTGCGCTACTTTCATATAACATACATTTACACAATTTTGTCTGCAAAATGAAGAGAAACCTAGAAATTTATGATTGCAACAATTAGCATTCAATATTTTCATTTAATAATCAGTCTTGATTGATGTGAACAACTGTTGTAACTTGCAACTGTCGATTCCCATGTTTTTGTCCTTTTTGTGTCTGGATTATTTTCTTTCAGAAAACTGGTAGTAGCATGCAAGAGGATGTTGACACTTCTATGTGTGATGGAGCAGCAGGTAACATCGAACGATATTCTTATTGACACATCCCTTTTTGCTTATTTTCATGGATTTTACAAGTTCATTTCTAAAATTCAGATTTTGGATATCATGAAAATGCATATGACGAGGAGGAAGGAGAGACAAGCACTTATTCCTTACATGGAGGCTTTGAAGGTAGCAAATCAACTAAACATGACCGAAAGAAACATAAAAGGCTTATGAAGTCATACTCCTCAAGATCATATGATTTGGGAGGGGAGTTACCTTATGGGCATAATTCAGTTGGTTGTCAACAAAATAATTTAATGGGGAAAAGGTCGAGCAGTACATTGCATGTTGGACCAGTTCCACCAAAACGTATGCGCACTGCTTCGAGGCAGAGGTTTATAATTCCTTTTGGTGCTGGAGTGCCTGGGGTTGGACAGACTCCAGCAAAAACAGATGCATCAAGTGGAGATACTAGTTCTTTTCAGGAAGATCAGAGTACTTTGCATGGTGGATCCCAAATCCTGAAAAGCATGGAGGTTGAGTCAGTTGGAGAATTTGAAAAACGAGTTCCCCACAACTGCACCGAAGCATCAACAAAGCCAAAAAAGAAGAAGGCAAAGAATCTGGTACATTAACAGTTGTCCAATTTCAACAATTGTTTGGATTTTATTCAACCTAGGTGCATTCGTCTTTGTCCTTGATTGGATATCTTGTTTAGATGCTTGATTCATGGTTGCAGGGATCTGCGTATGAGCAGGGTCGGCAGCTGGAATCTATTGTTCACAGTGAGCAGGTGAGGAACTTGTTTTCCTTTTATCTCTGTTCTTCTGAAAATATGGATGTGATTACTTCATATGTCATACTTGTAAATACCATGTGGAAATTCAAATTTGATTTAGCTCTGGTCATTTTTGTCTTCTGACCTCTTATGCACCTGCATATGTTCATTATAATACCCATTGATCATTCTCTTTGTTGCCAATTTCTGTGAAGTTTCCTACTCTATTGAAGATCACGAACAATTTCTTTTTTTTTTTTCTTGTTTGTTTTTGCAAGTTAGAAGTATATTAGTTTTTGAGTTTGCATGGCTCAAGCACATAAGTTAAGAAATGTTATGGTAAGTGAGGCAAGCTCTTTATATTTCCAATTATGATATCATTTAGATGTGCATACATATAATACTGATTATTAGACTGCGTGAAGTAAACTTTGTACCCACGGAAAAGGTGGTTTGTCAACCTTCAAAGTTAAAAGTGTAATTGGGATGAAGAGAGTGGAAGCATTTTCCCCTTTTTAAATTATGCTGAGGCATGTTTGAAGCTAATGTGCTGGTTGCAACTTCAACTGGGCCTTTTTTGTGGCTGACTTTATCATTATAGACTTTAGGTTTGCAATTTTTTGTTCTCCACACTTTTTTCTTCAACTTTATTTCAAATTGGTTAAAATGCATATGATTAGCCAATAGAAGCTATTAACATGATGCCCTGCCCATATAGAAATGGAAAATCAATGGATAATAATGATATTTTTGGCAACAAAAACCCCGAATCATGCAAAAATAAGGAAGGTAGACAACTTTTATGTTAGCTTAGTAAACGTTCCTCTAGGTACAGATTGGAAAGGGAATCAGTCAGGGTACTTCAAAATTCAAAACATATTTTGCCGGGAAGGGGTGTATCATTGAACATATATAGTTACCTGAATCTTCAGGCTTCCATTGTGAAGAGTTATCTGTCTTGGTTGTTTTGGACATGGAGACACTGAAAAGACCTTGCAGTTCCCTTAAATATTCATTACTGTACTCTTGGGTGCTTCCTATCTGAAACTTCTAGGCAGACAAGGCTGGCGATTTCCTTTTAGAATGAAGGGGATGAGTGCCCTGATAAAGTGCTTTGTATTTTCTCTGACTACATGACATCAAACGTTTGAATACCTAGTGGAGGCAGCTCTGCATTTTTCTTTGCTTGTCCAACATCTTCTTAATCGAATTGGCATGAAATAAGCTTTAGCATAACAAAAATTGTTAATAATTGTGATGGTGTTCTTTAAATTGCAGAGGGATAATTTGAAAAAGAGGCTGGATGGTCATCAATTTGAATCTGATGGAAGCAGTGGTAAAATCCTTTATTTTTCCATATTGGAGTTTTTTTTTTAACTTTTCCATATTGTAGTTTTTCTCCTGTAGTTGTGAATCAAGTAATTTTATGTTGTTGGTTCAAAGATGATACAAGCATGGGAACCATCCCACCCTCCGTTTTCTTACCTTAACTGATATGTACTTTGGTAGGGGGGTTTCCTTGACTCTTATGGCCTGATTACTGTGTTTGTTTGGTTGTGATTGAATAAATGATCCTTCCTATAAATAATTATGCTTTTACGTTCTTAAGGGATTGGATATTTGATGCCAATTAACGAACTCCTGTCAGAGGATTCATCTCATACTTGACAACCGCAGAGGGGGTGAATGTTTATGCTCTCAACTTTCATTCCTTGGAAATTTACATCAATCTTATCTCTGGGCCGTTCATCTGAATGATAGTCTTACGCTGGTTTATTTTGTCTTGATAATCTCCTCCTAGTATGTCACAGACTACATGAATATCATCATCATCTTTTTTTTTTTCACTCCTAAAATTTTTCTAATTTTACCTTCATGTTTTTAATACTTCCAATTGTTTCTGTTTAAGGTTTGCATGGACAACATGCTGCAAAGAAGCCAAAAGTAATGAAGCAATCACTAGAAAATTCCTTCGACAACATGGCTCCAATAACTGGATCTGTCCCTTCTCCTGTTACTTCTCAAATGAGTAATATGTCCAACCACAAGTTCATGAAACTTATTGGCCGGGAGAGGGGCAAAAAAGCCAAGATACTGAAGGTAGTCTTTTGTATTCTGGTAGCTAATACTTTATTCAACTTGCTTATTTTCCTCTGGTCATATTCTTTCCGTGAGGTTGAGCATTTTATCTTCTGTTCAGATATCTGTGGGGCAGCCGGGTTTAGGAAGCCCGTGGTCACTTTTTGAAGACCAGGTTATTTTGCTGTCTGCATTTTTTCCATATTGTTGGTCTTTGATTGTAGAAATATATTTATGGATTACTCTGTTTTGCTATCTCAGGCACTTGTTGTGCTTGTACATGATATGGGTCCTAACTGGGAACTTGTTAGTGATGCAATCAACAGCACCCTTCAGTTTAAGGTAAATAGTATGTGTTTTAAATTCCATGATAGTTGCCTAATTACGTGGAATACACCTGCTTGTAAATAGTGTTTATTCTTCAGTGCTGCAAGATTTTTTGTAGAGGATATCTTCACTCGTATATCTGGCTTGTTTTCATGCATGGTGGAGCATATGATTGCATATATTCCAATCACAGTTTAGTTCTTCCTTGGTATGTCCAGTGCATATTTCGCAAGCCTAAAGAATGCAAAGATCGGCACAAGATATTGATGGATAAAGGTGCTGGTGACGGTGCTGATAGTGCAGAGGATTCAGGCTCGTCTCAGTCTTATCCTTCAACCTTGCCTGGCATTCCAAAGGCAAAAATTTGATATTCCTTTCAATTATTTTCCTTTTTTCCTCAAATGATGAACATGTATATGATGTGTCCACACCATTTTTCTCTTGGACTAATTTTCATTTATGTGTTTTTTCATACTGCTATCTTATGCAGGGTAGTGCTAGACAGTTGTTTCAGCGTTTGCAAGGGCCAATGGAAGAGGGTACACTCAAGTCCCATTTTGAAAAAATTATTATGATTGGAAAGAAGCAGCATTATAGGAAGTGTCAGGTTTGTTAATGATACTTTTGATTTTGGACCATGTGTATGATATCTTTTGGTCTATATTTGGAACCTGATGAAAAAGTTAATACAATCTCTGGCAATACCTGCTTTACTCACTTCTTTGGCTATCTATACAAACTTGTGCATTATTCTATGTAACACTGAATGCATGTACGTAAGGTTTTTTCCTTATTCAGTATTTTTTTTTCCAATTATGCGGCTTGAGGTCTAGTGTTTTTTTGTTTATTTCAACAGCATGTTTCTTGTGGTGGAGTACAAAGTTCTAAAAGATACCACGAGACAAAAATTTAATAAACATGATGTTTAGCAATATATAATTTCCTTCGGGCTAAAGCCTTTGGACCATCATAAGTTTGTTCTTTTTGGGCTGGCCTTTTTCTGTTTCATGATTATTTTTTATGATTTTTGGACATTTGCATTTTCCAAAGAATGATGGCCAGGATCCTAAGCAACTGGCAGCGGTGCATAATTCTCATGCTGTTGCTCTTTCACAAGCTTGCCCAAATATCTTAAGTGGAGTTGTTTTGACGTAAGTTTTCTTATTCAATCCATATTCATGTTTAGCCTTGTTCAGCTTACCATTCATGTTTATAAGCTTTCTGCGTCCATGTTTCATGTTTCAAGACTTCTTAGCATACGCAACAATGGCTTTTCTCGTGCAAGCAATTTAATGTCCAATTTTTATTTTTGGCTGAATGAAGGCCCCTTGATCTATCTGATGCAAATACATCGAACCCAGATTCCCTTTCCCTTGGTTATCAAGGATCTCAAGTTAGTGGTTTAGCAATGCCAAATCAAGGATCAGTGTCATCAATGCTTCCTACTTCTGGTGCAAATTCCCCTATACAAGGATCCCCTGGTATTGTCCTTGGCAATAGTTCACCAATGCAATCTGGTGCAGTCAATACCCCTGGCAGGTTGTATGTTGCTCTAAGGCTTCCTTGTTTTCATATGCTGATTAATTATTCTAATATTATTATGATACTAACTCTTAGGGATGGGCGATACAATGTTGGAAGACCTTTACCTGTTGATGAGCAACAGAGAACGCCACATTACAATCAATTGTTATCCAATAGAAATTTACAACAGTCAAACTTGCCTGTCTCTGGCTCTCTTCCTGGAGCTGATCGCGGTGTTTGTGTAGTTCCTGGTGGAAATGGTACTGGCATGATGCCTGGAATGAACCGTAGCATGGCCATGTCAAGGCCAGGCTTTCAGGTAGTACATTCATCTCTGATCAACTCTGGAAGTATGCTTTCTTCTAGTATGGTTGGGATGTCAAGTCCTGTAAATGTGCACCAGTCTGGTCAAGGAAATTCGCTCAGACCCCGTGAAACTTTGCACGTTACAAGAGTAAGTCTTCTTTCACTGAACTGCATACATCTTGTTGCAGGTACATTTCTGCAAATATCTGCCTTTGTACCTGTCCTTGACTAATCTTAGTTAAGTATTGTAATTTAGAGTACCTTTTCTAAGTTTTCTAGTGATCCTCTGACTGTTGTGCTGGTGTTAGCAAGTATTGCTTATTTTCAAAGTTTAAACTTTCCTCTTAATTCAATGTAAAACATGGAATCATGTATTGTTGACAGTGGGATGGCTTTGAGATGATTTCTTATGTGAACTGAGGTTGAAGGACAGTTGTCTTTCATTGATTTCACTGGTTGGAAAGTGGTTTTATAATTTCTTACGCTGTCTCCTATGGTTAAGATTTTAAGTGTAGCTATAGGGAAGTGTCAAATTTGCAATGGGCCTATGACCCCACACAAAGAGGAAAGTTAGACCACACAAAACTCAAGTGAGGTTCCATCCTATAATCAATTGGCGATAGGTAGAGTAGCTCATTAGGCTTATATGTTAGTCTTCTTCTTTTTTTTCGATGTGGGACACTCACATATGGGTATTCTCAACACTTCCCCTTACATTCGAGTACCTTTTTACTTGGGCAATTTAGAGAGATACGTAAACAATGGTTATTAAGGCTAGACTTCTGATTGAGGTCAAATAGGCCCCCTTTTTGAGCAAACAATACTGCTGGGCCACTTGCTTCATGCAAACAATCCTTCTCCAGTTGCTTAAAAGAGGGGCTTCCTTTTGGGGCAAACAATAAGTCAAGATGTTTATTACCTCTAATACCATGTCAAATTTGCAATGGGCCTGAGGGCCTACACGAGGAGGAAAGGTAGAATACATACAAGCCCAAGTGAGATTCCATCTTATAAGCAATTGACAATAGGTGGAGTAACCTATTAAGCTTATATGTTAGTTTTCTTTCTTCTCTTTCTTCTATGTGAGACTTCTCAACAGGAAGTGTGCATTGACATCAAAATTCTTTTCAATTCCTAGATGTGCTTTGATATTGCCAACCTACGTATTAAATATGCACCTTCATGCAGTCTCTGTGTATTAGTATTTCATCATATAAAAAGTGTATTTTTCATAGCATGGCCACAATCCTAAGCATCAGAGGTCAATGATAATGCTAGAGCTTCAAATACAGGTCCCACAATCTCTCTTTTTTCTAATCAGATGACTCCACCTGTGCAGACATATCCAGGTCATTCACAACAGCAGAATCAAATATCTACACAGCAATCTAATGTACTTGGCAATCATCTTCCTCATCCTCAGGGACCAAATCATGGTACAAGATCACCACAGCAAGCATATGCAATTCGCTTTTCTAAGGAAAGGCAAATGCAGCAGCGGCTTTTGCAGCAGCAGCAATTTGCTAACTCTAATGCATTGATGTCCCATGCTCAACCTCAGTCCCAGCCACCCATATCATCATCTATGCAAAATAGTTCCCATATTCAGCTTCCCAATTCACAGCAGCCAGTATCACTTGCTCCTTTGGTACCATCTTCCCCAATAACTCAAGTGTCAGCTCAACAGCAGAAACATAACTTGACACATCATGGGCTCAGTCGGAATTCTCAAACAGGTGTTGGTGGACTGACAAATCCAAGTAAGCAACGACAATGGCAGCCACAGCAGCAACAACAATTTCATCAGCTAGACCGGCAGCATCCTCATCAACAACATTCACAATCTCCACAGCAGCCCAAAATTTTAAAGGGAATCGGCAGAGGGAATATGATGGTGCATCAGAACCTTTCCATTGACCATTCTCATTCCAATGGCCTTTCTATGCCAGCAGGAAATCAAGGAGCTGAAAAGGGAGAACAAATGATGCATTTGATGCATGGTCAAGGGTTGTATTCTGGAACTAACTTAGGTCCACTTCAACCTTCTAAGCCATTGCTTCCATCTCAAACCTCAAACAATTCCCAACCACAACAGAAGGTCTTTTCTGGTGCAACACCCCCTCCTCAGCCCTCAAAGCAGCTTCAGCAGATACCTTCTCATTCTGATGGTACTCAAGCATCAGTAACAGCGGCCACCAATGCAGCCAATAATCAAGCTGTTCCCACACAATTAATGGCTTCTAATCACCAGCATCAGCAACAACAGCTACCAGTGCAGCCTCATCAAAAGCAAATTAATCAAGCCCAGTCAAACGTCCAGAGGATACTTCAACAAAATCGTCAGGTTAATTTTGATCTACCAGCAAAAGCTCAAACTGAGAAAGTTCATATGGACCAGCAATCCTTGCAGAATATTGCACAGCTGTCTTCAAGGACAAGTTCCTTGTGCAATGATTCTGCTACTACTACACCAGTTTCTACTGCCATTCCTCACTGGAAGTCATCAGAACCCTTGTATGATAATGGTGTGTCAAATCCAGCGTCTCAAGTGGGTTCTATTGGGAGTCCATCTCTGACAAATTCAGTTGGGACTGAGCCTGTGACCCAATGTTTAGGCCAAAGACAGTCATTGGGCAGTTTTGGGCAACATGGGCACAGTGCTGCAACACTATGGCAGCAGCAGCAGCCATCAAACCATTCAACAATTCCTCCACAACCATCTCAACATGTGTTCCAGCCACAACAGCAACAATTACCACAAGAATCGAAATCACCACCAGCACAACTGCCACTACAACAGCAGTCCCAGCAGCAGAAATTGCACCCTCAATCAGCACAAGGAAATTTGTATGTGAGGCCTTCCAATTCATAGCTGGAATGAAACAGTCTTTGTGGATTGAGCAGGCCTGGGAGCAGTCGGTGATTATTTGGATTGGGTATATATGCCTTTGTAAGCAGCAGTGTACAGGTATACTTGGTTGCTTTGGCCTGTCCTTTTTCCTCTGTCAAACCAGATTAACTGCAAATGCTGAGCAACAGATTAGATTGAGATTGCATGCTAACGAATATCTAATTCTATCCTAGTCTCCTTGGCCATTATATTTAGTCACTCCACGAATATTATGGTGTTCATGTAGCAAATGCCAAGTTTTCCTGACTGAAGAGTATTCCTTTTATTTGCTGGAGAGATTTGACATAGTTTGTCTGACAAATTAGCATGTTCCAATCCTTATGCAGTTGGATACTTCCATGTGTTTTGGAGAACTGTTAGGAAATCTTTCCTTCCTGCCCACTTTAGATTATTTTATAGTTCCCATAGTTTGTCTGACAAATTAGCATGTCCCAATCCTTATTCAGTTGGATACTTCCATGTGTTTTGGAGAACTGTTAGGAAATCTTTCCTTCCTGCGCACTTTCGATTATTTTATAGTTCCAACTTTGCATTGTGTTCTGCATGTGTTTCTCAATGTGAGTTGAATGTAAGAAGTTGGATTCTTTTTGCAGATGAAGGTGGTTATTTCACAAGGGCATTAAAAGAAGTGATTCTTATTTTTAGGTCCTGTAAAGTACAACAATCAAAAAGTGTACGGGCCTATTTCCTTTTTTTTCTGTTAATTTGGGGAAATCATGTATATTACCACTGATTCAGAGGTTTGGGAAGGTAGAGACGTATAGAGATATTTGTACAGGTCTCATCTCTACATTTCTTGTACTTTACCTTTTACCCGGTTTCCCTGCCTGCCTGTGCAGAGGGGCCTTTTCTTTTCGCGCCCCACTAGGTTAGTGCATCATTTATTTGTTAACACTTTAAGTTTTAAGTTAGTACCATTTTATGGTAAAGGCTTTGTGAATATATGATGTCCTCTTTGCATATCCATCCTCACGTAACATCATGAAATATATCATTGTAACACGTGACGTCTCTAAAGTTTCAGAATGCAACGGGCCTTAATAGCTGATTCGTTTCATTGTGTACATATTTGAAGTGTTGTTTTAACTTTTAGAAGTTTTGACGTGTGTAAATATACTTTTCATCGCTGCTTGGAATTTTGAGGGATCAAATTGAAGGTTCAGGAATCCTATTATTTGATAATGGATCAAATTGAAGGATCTGGAGTCCTATTATTTGATAATTTTGTATTGTTGTTTTCATTAACGTGTTTCCTGTCGTTTTTATTGTTACATTCTAGATTTTTTTTAATGTTGTGTAGTGCAATTAGTATATTGTTTTAAAGATTTCCTCCTTAAAGATATGTTTTAGTTGATTCGTGAAGAATGTTTCTCTTTTTAACATTCTTCAAGGTTTTAATCATATGAAAAAAAGGCTAAAATCAAGTTATACAACCTTAATCATCCACCTTTTAGTTGTGGGTAGAATTTCACTTCATAATATGGTTAAATCTCTTCCATGAATACTTGAAACCTTGCTCAGTTCTAGTTAATTTTGAATTTTTTGTGTACAACATTAGTATCAAACTTTCTTGTAATATATTTGTTTAAAAGAAGAAGAAAGTAACTTATATTGGGTTAGGACACTTGTTGGAAATGTTTTCATGAAATGGGAATACCATTGGGTCTTAAAATTCTTGCAGACCAAGCGATCTATCACCATCTTTTTCATCATATTAATTTTGTATTCCTACCAAAATGGTGTTGTAGTGTAATAACAACTCAATTAGAGTTCTCCAATGGATGTTACGAGATGTACAAGGGGCTATACTTTCATCATATTGTGAAGATATCCTTTAATGCAGGAAATAATGCGAGCCCCGTCTGAGGTTCTGCTAGAACCCCTCACACTAATTACCCCGCCAATCTCTGATCAAACCTCCAGTGGAAGCCTGAGTGCCCCTTTGCTTTATTGCGCCATCAGAATTGACCTTAACCTACCTGACAGGCAGTTTCGCCCATCCCATGAAAGTACCCACTAGGATTCCCTGATCAAGAAACAAGCAATGTTCCACCGCCCTGGCTCTACCGATCCACCCCACATACGCCAAAATGTCACAGGTACCCTCAACCAACCAAACAAGCTCAGGCTCAAATAAACTACTGTTCCACCAATTCTAGAGAAACCAGTTGCTGTTATTATCTATGTTAACATAATGTATACAAACACTTTATGTGGCCCAGTTCCTCATTGCTTCATGTTTTAACCTTTGAGAAAAATCCTCTTTTATGGTCCATCTTCTATTATGTTTTACCAATTGAGGATTTTACAATATTGATTATGACCAGGTCACCATTATTTCCATAACCACCTATTTATGTTTGCAAACCTATCATCTTTCATGTTATGTTTTTTAATGAAAATTTCATCCATATGAAAAAGATATTTGGAAACACCATGACTGGTGAAGGATGAGACATGATTGCCTCATTGACGTTGACATGAGTGGCAATGAAGGCTTCATTTTTTTTTGGTTACAAGGAAAGAAAACAAAAGAAACAACTATCGCGTTGCACTTAAACCCCTACGAAGGTTTCGAGAATAGAGAATGCCAATTCGGTCTCGGGAAAGAGCCTCCAAAATGCTTGGTGGTGGTGCCTGAAGGGTATGCAGTCCCTGTGCTGCGAAGGACGCTAAGTGAGCCAAGTGATCCGCACAGTGATTGCCTTCACGGTGGGTATGCTGAAGTTGCATCTCCCAGTCTCGAAGGAGCAAATCTTGGATACCTATCACCAAAAACCAGATCCCAGTCAGAATACTATGAGAGGAGGAGAGAATACTGATTACCTCCAACGAATCCACTTCCATTATCACACGCTGATAGCCCCAATTCCACGCCACAATGAGACCAGAATACACCCCCCAGAGTTTGGCTAACAGGGGATCACCGACACCGATATTGTGTAAGAAGCCTGCACACCAATGCCCCCGGTAATTCCTGATAATGCCGCCGGCTGAAGCAATATTGTACTTCGGGTTCACGGCACCATCGGTATTAAGTTTGACCCAGCCTTCAATGGGTTTTTCCCACCCTACTAAAGAACCCAACGTAAGCCCTTGAGACAGATAGACCAGGTGTTCCAGCTCACTAGCTCTGGTGATCCAAAGAGTGTAATCCATGACAACTTTAATGCCGTCAAGGGGCCAAACAAAGCCCGGTTCAAAAATGTTGCTGTTACGCCATTTCCATATAAACTAACAGGCAACGGAAAAATAGTAGGCCACCTTGCCTGATGGATAGTTACATGATGTCTAAGGTTAGTCCAGATCCAACTGCCCTCCGCGTGGCTGAAAAAATCCCCACCTACCATGTCAGGAGGAAATTTGTGCCAGAAAGAATGCACCCGAGTACAATCTCCTAAAGCATGAAGAATTGATTCCTCTTGGCCACAGAAATGACAACCATTCGCTATGGTCAGATGATGGGTCACTCGTTGTTTATTGGTTAACAATTTCCCTTTTGCCACAAGCCAGGGAAATGAACGGATGCGCTGAGGGCTTGCCCACTTTCATATATCCTCCCACACCCTGTGAAAATCATCTGTGGTAATAGACTCAATAAGGTCGTAAGCAGACGCTACGGTGAACCTCCGATTGGCGGTTGATCCCTAGAACAATTGATCCTCTGCGTGGTCGTTGATGGGAGAAAGGGCAGAAGCAATAGCCATACACACAGTGGTTGGGAGGTAGTATTGGAAGGATTGCCAAGTCCAGTTGCCACTCTCGTCCTGAAACTCAGAAATAGGAGCATGGAGAATGGTGATGCTGTCGCCTGCAACCAAATATAAAAGATTTCACTCCCGATAAAACAATTTAATGCAGTAGCGGTAAGCGGATATCGTTCCTACGAGGAATCTCGCGATTATGAAAATTACGACTTCAAACGGCACAAATAATAAAAAGGGGGGTTGTGTTACTTACTGAAATAATAATAAAAATCAAAGAAAATTATAAATTAAAATAATTAATTAAGTCGACAAGAAAATTAATTAAGCATAATTAAATCAAAAGAAACAATAAAATAAACAAACTCTATAACTAGACTTTTAATAAAACTAATAAAAATAACAATTGAAATTGTGCAGAAATTAAAAATAAGAAAACCAGAATTTAAACTTTAAATCCCTAATTGAAATCTATACATAAATTGAAAACAGAAAATTAAATTAACTAAAACCCTAATCTATGCAACTAAACTAATTGGAATTGTAAAAGAATTAAATCACAAAACAAAAAGAGAAGTCATGATGCGGTAGCAAAGATGTGCGTCGATCTGTTGGATGCTGGAAAGAAGGAATCAACTTGAGGCAGCTAATCAAGAGAGGAGACTAACGAAGTCAATGAAGAGAATAAGAAAACGATGATTACGGCAGTTGCTGGGAAAATAGAGAAAATAAGATGATGTGGAAAAGCAATAAGAGAAGTGCGGCAGTTCAAGAACTAGAGGATGAGAACGTGATGGTACTGGACAATAAAGGAAAATCAAGAATAAAAGAACCAGATGCAGCCAAGGGAAGATGGGACGTGCGATACTGTTGCTGGACTTCAAGAAACGTGAACCAAGGGCAGAACAAAGGATAATTTTCGGTAACTTCAATCAAAAAGGGAAAAATACGATGGTATGGTGAAGACCAGAAGAAAACAGGGTTGCTTCTGTTCCAAAAAGAAGAGAATAAGCGATGCCTCCTTGAAGAATCCAGAATAGCCTCTTTATTATTAGTTGCGGTAATCAACCATTGGCTTCCTAATCAAATTCAATCTCTCCCTTTATCTTGATTAGATGTTGTTCAGATTGAGTAGTCTTCTAATTTTGGTGAAAGATGTCTTGAAAAGAAGTCCAGAAGATCTTGACAATTGTGTTCTAATTGGAAACAAAATCTGAAAAATCTGCAGGTTCAAGATTCTGTCCTTATTTTTCCTCTTTTCGATCCTTTTCCATCTTTACGGCATTGGAAACCCCCTGTAAACATTTAACAAATAATTCCATCAATTTGTAAATACCAATTTAACAAATCAATAAATATTAAGTCCAAAATATATGTATTTTAATTGACTTAACAAATTCCCCCACACCGAACCTTTGCTCGCCCTCGAGCAACATATCAAACCATTAACTCAATCAATTCATCCTTCAAAAATCAAGTTCACACAATCTATCAACTTAGGCTAGCAAGATCCAATTTGCAACACACATCATAATTGCTTTTCACTAATGCAGATAAACAAAGTCAAAATTAAGCATCTTTGTTCAAAAGCAACCATGAAATTAAAGTGAATTCTTCTCACGGATTTCGCTCTTACACTCAAGTGTTTGTGGGTAGGTGTTTCTCTCAAATCTCACTCTATCATGTTGCACTACCATAGGCTTGCAATTTTACCAATCTTCGTTCATTCAGATCACATGGGCTCTTAGATCAGGACTTTATCAAGGGTTGTAATGGGGCTAGGGTCATAGGTGAGGTAAAAGCATGATAAAAAGTTCATCACAAGTTTTCACAAAGCACTAAGTAAAGGGACACACAATTTAAAATTATGAGATAAACATGAAAATAAACTACATCTACTCATTTTAACTCAAGCCACCATACTTTATTCTTTCTTTTCTTTCCTTTTTCCGATTTTTCTCCTTTTGTTTTTGTTTTTCTTCTTTTTCTGTTTTTTTTTTCTCTTTTTGATTATTTATTTGTTTATTTATTTATTATTTTTTTAATGCTAAAAACACGGGAAAATAATAACAAGAGAAAGTAATAAAAACATGAGTAGATGTACCTATAAAAGTATCTCAGATCATAATACATAACAAAAGTCCCAATTTAGTTAATGCTTTATTCAACTCGTGATAAGGTAAAGCTAATGGAGTTTTCGGGTTTTTAAAGTGAGGTGATAAATCAAAAAACAAGGATAAAGCTCAACGTGTTTTCAAAGGACAATTGTAGGTGGGTCAATTTTTTTAAGCCAAAGGGTTTTAAAACAAAAACGACCTTAATCATTTATAAGTCCCTTGTGATCAAACAAACTCAAAACCGGTTCCATGCAAGTTCTAGAGGCACATAACTAGAAGAGCATCACTTAACTCAAGAAAATATCATAACATAAAAGTGATGTCATTTAGGCTCAATTTCACTCACCGGTTTAATTCAAATTAAGAATCCACTTTGTTTCACAATTCGCTCCGTTACTCCAATGTCAAAATTTTGACCAAGTTTATGAGATTAGTTAGAGCAATCAATCAATATGTTCCATCTTGAATTTATTTAGCCCTAATCAATGTCATGCATGTCCTTGATCTCATCCAAACTAATATGACAAAGTTTCATGGTTCAACATACAACTCAAACAAAATTCATAAAAAACAACCGCAACAACCAATAATATTAAAAAAGAAACCGAAAATTGCCACATCCAAAAGTCTAAATTCCTCCCCCACACCTAAATTCAGCATTGTCCTCAATGGTTAAGAAGCACAAAAATGAAAGATAAAGACTTAAGAGGTGCTTCTCTGTTAGGCGGTGTCAGGATCAAGGCATCGGCTGTTGTGGTGGTTGAAAGCCTTGATGCTCCCAGTAGGACATCAGGTTGGTCTCCATACGATGCATAGACCGTTCAAGTCTGATGAGGCGAGCATCTAAATTAGCGGTGTGATGTGAGTGGGCACTAGATTCTGCTGGTTGGAGATTGCGTGGGGCCACTGGTGGGATTCGACAGCATCCGATTGAAGTCCGGGTACTAGGGAAGGTGGTTGGCCCAGGTAGAGTGAAAGCGATGCGTCTGAAGCTCAGGTCCAAAATTCCCATCCTGCATAAACAATCTAAATTAAATGGCTCTAGCTTACAAGCCACTGTCATGTCAGTATTGTCAAGATTCAAAACACCCAAATTAACTGCCATTTGTGTGATATAAGATCCAAGGATTAATAGATTAGACTTCTTTTGCAAAACAAAATGAAATTGATGCATGAACCAAAAACCCAAATTGACAGGAATGTGTCTATCCATACACCACAAAAATTAAATTCAGCCTTGAATAAAGTACCTGCCGCATCCTTTCTACCTAAAAAATTAAATGCTAGCAACCGATGAATAACATTGAAAACTGGGTTCCTAAGAAAAGAACTCTTAGACAAGCTAGCATTATAAGGACGGGGGTCAATAGACCATTGACGCCAAATTTTTGAAGCATTAAAATCTGCGGGAAAATCACATTGGGAGTTGATGAATAATTTAGAATCAGTTTCAGCAGTAGTTATAAATCCCAATGCAACATTAAAATCAACAATTGAACACACAATTTCCTTCCCCATTAAGCGAAATTCAATCACTTCCTTCGTATTTAAGTCAAAATCCTTGTCACAATTAAGTTGAAACGTGGCGTAAAACTCCCTAGTTAGTTCCTCAAAAGCAGGGTAATTAATGCAGGCAAAAGCACTCCAGGCAATAGGTCCCATTAACTGCCTAAAAGAATCAGATATATGCAAAGCCTTAAGGGTGTCAAAATTAATCGACTTACATAGGGTCATTTGACGTTCACGGAATTTCTCAAATTTCTATGCGCCTTCCGGCCACAAAAAGGTAGTGCATCCTACTGATCTGGCGGTCACTCGGGTCCGGGTTTCCATTGCCTTGCCACTTTTTGACTGAAATCTGGTCCTCGGTGCTGGAGATGTTGGCATCAGTTCTGGTGCTGGCATTATGGGCGGCGAAATAACAGCGGCATCCCGTCGTGCTTGGCACTTTGTTCGCGGCAGATGACTATTGTGAGTGGTCATTGAAACTAAATGTTTCCCCACTAAGCTTTCAAGCTTAGCAAGAGTATTAATCTGTGTAGGCCTAAGTCACAGGAGTGAGATATAGGGAACATCTGCAGGGACCAAAGCCAACAGAAAGAAGAAAAAGTACTTTTGGAAGGCGTTTTTATTTAAGGATAATTATACCAATGTTTTAAAAACCAGACCGGACATCGAACCGGTCGATAGAAAGGTTTAAGGTTTAGAGATTCAGCCGGTAGTGAACCGCTATAAAATTGGTATATAATAAATAAGAAGTAAAAGTTATAAGAATAAGTAAAATTAAAATATTTTATTTTTTTGAAGAGCAAAAATAAAATATTTTATTAAAATAAAAATACATCAATGTA
>JAOTAZ010000172.1:6237-24316 GCA_025629785.1 Erythroxylum oxycarpum | reverse complement strand
TGAATGTACGTGTATTCCTCTCATACCATAAAGTGTATACAATAGTGGAAAGGAGAATTGGAAAAAGGTTATTGTCCGATGCTCTGGAATGGAGGTTAAACCAATTAAGAATGGATTGGAGATTTGAAGGGACTAGGATATGTATATGGTAATGGTTGAGACAAAGGTCCCATATGGATTTGGAATAAGAGCACGCAAAAAATAAGTGGTCAATAGTATCATTTGCTAAGAAACACAAGGAACAGTGATTTTGGGTTTGGAGATAAAGAAGTTTGTCTCGTGTTTGTATTTTTTGAAGGAAAGCTAGCCACAAAAGAACATTGAGGGATATTAGCTTTAGACCAAACTAGCTTAAACCATGTAACATTTTGAAGAGGTGGTCTCGGGAAATTAAAGGCTGACCTGTTAGTGTACCTTTTAGAAGGGTGAGCTAACCATTCTAAATTGTTCGAAATTGAACTATTTAGATTATACTCAAATGGCTCAAGGTTGCGAATACCCCCTATAGAAGCCTCTTGTCAACTCCACTCATCACTGCTGATTACTTCTGAAACTCTTGCTATCATTGGAAGATTCGATCTATTAATCTCTCTTGAAGTAGTAAAGTCCCTCAGTATTCCACTTGGGTGCCACAGATCCTACCATAACAAAGTAGAAATTTCATTCCCTATCCTAAATCTGAATTGGTTTCGTAATTTATCCCTTACAACTACGATTTTCCTCTAACTCCAGGAACTATTATTGGTTGGTTGGATGCTCCAGAAATTTTCCCTTCGCAATAAAATTGTATGGACCCACTTAACCCATAGAGCTTCCCTATTTACAAACAAAAACCAAATCCTTTTACCTAAAAGAACATAATTCCAAGTGGTCAAATGTTTGATCCCTAAACCTCCTTCCTTTTTATTTCTACAAATATCACTCCATTTCACCTTGGCAAATGAATTAGAATCCACCTTCCCTGCCCACGGAAAATTCCTAAGCTTAGACTCTATATCCTTAAGGATGGATGAGGGGAGGATGAAAAGGGAAGACCAGTATACTTGGAAAGAAGACAAGACTAAAATGACCAATTGAAGTCTACCTGTATAGGAAAGAATTTTATGAGTCCAATTGTTTATCCTCTTCTCAATTTTTTCCATGATGGGTAAGCAGTCCCTCTTAGATAACCTTCCTGTCAAGAGGGGAACCCCTAAATAATGAATGGGAAGGGAGCCTTTTTTAAGGCCAGAGATAATTCCATTTGATGAGTCAAATAAGTCACATATGAAGATAAGAAAAATTGACTCTTGGAAGTATTCATTTCCATACAAGAAAAACTGGAGAAAGTAACTAGACAATCAAATAAGTCTGTGCTGGGTTCAAATCAGCATGGCAAAACATAAAAAGATCATCAGCGAACAAGAGATGGGTGATTTTTAGGGGTTTACATTGCCAATGATATTTGAAGGTAGGATTAGTGGCTATAAAGTCATTCAGACTTCGAGAGAAAACTTCCATACAAATTATGAAAAGGAGGGGGGATAGGGGATCCCCTTGGTGAAGGCCTGATTGGACTTTAAAATTTTTTGAGGGTGTTCCATCTATCAAAATAAAGTATGAAGGGGTAGTAATACATTCTTTGATCAACTCAATAAACTTGTTGGGGAGACCTACAACAACTAAGGCATTAAGAAGGAAATCCCAGTGAATAGAATCATAGGCTTTTTGAAGGTCCACTTTGAAGGCACACCTCTTTTGGTTATTAAAAAGATGATAATTCTTTAAAATTTCTTGGGCCAAAAGAATGTTATCCCCAATTCTGCGATTCTTAATGAAGGCACTTTGGTTAAGGCTAACAACATGAGGGAGAATCTCTCTAAGTCTACTAGCTAGGATTTTTGCAATGACCTTATAAAGCAAATTGCAACACGAGATAGGTCTATATTCATGCACTTTAGAAGGGTGGGTTTTTTTTAGGAATGAGTGAGATGAAGGTTGAATTTAGCTCTTTGAGGAGTTTTCTATGAGTGAAATTTTTTTTAATAGCTTTAGTAACGTCCTCTCCAATGATATGCCAAGATTGTTTGAAAAAAAACCATTGAAACCATCAGGTCCTGGGGCCTTATTTGGGTTAAAGGAATGGACAATCTCCTTTATCTCTTGGGCTGAGACATCCCTAGTAAGCGAATCAGTCAAAGTGACAGGTAAAGGATGAGGGAAACAGTGTTCCACATACTCTTTAGAAGAATGAAGGTTCTTCTTATCACCAATGGAACATAGGAAGAACTCCATAAACTCAGCTTAAATCTCTTTTAACCCAACTATCCTGTTCCCATTACCCACAACTAAGGAGTGTATGTGATTTCTATTTATGTGAGCAAGAAGCGAGTTATGGAAAAATTTAGTGTTCTTATCCCTTTCCTTGAGCCATTTAATCCCGGAGGACTGTTTAAGAAAGACTTTTGATCTTCTAAAGCACTGGGTAACCCGTTAATGGCTTCAGATTCCCTATCATGCAGAATGGAAGACCTAGGCAAGATTCTCAGTTGTTCCTGAATGGTATTAAAGGTTACTTGATAATTTGCTACTCTAACATTCACATCCCCTACCTGGCTAGAGTTCATCATTTTGAGGTCTTTTTTAACTAGCTTAAACTTAGAAACCACACAAAACATTAGAGAGCCCTGAACTAGAGAGGACCAAACTTCCTCGATGGTCAGAAGGAAATTGGGCTAGGAAGCTAGAAAATTGAAGAATCGGAAAGGAGCAGCTCTCTTCCTCATATTAGACGAAGCCCTAACCACTATCGGAGAATGATAGGAAATGTTTAGGTTCTACATAACACAAAAGGAATATGGGAACCTAGAGGTCCATGCTGAGTTAATAAGGGCTTTATCTAACTTCCTAGCAACAAAGGAATCTCCACTTTGTTTGTTGTTCCAAGTAAAACGACGACCACTTGCATTCAAATCAAACACAGAAACGTCCTCAACACACTTTTGAAAATCACTAAGCCCATTCAAAGTATAGGAACTAATGGGTTTTGCTTCAGAAGGAGATAAAATCGCATTGAAGTCCCCAGCTACCATCCAAGGAAGGTTACCCACTGAGAGATTGACGGAAGAAAGATCAGACCAAAGATTCTTCCTATAATTGAGATTGTTGGACCCATAAACACAAGTCAGTAAGAAGGAGGAAGAGCAGTTCCTAGGGGACATCTCTAAGTGGAGCAACTGATCACTAGTTCTAATAATAGTGCACATAAACCTATCTGGGTTCCAGGTAATAACTAACCTAGCATTCAAAGCCTGGTTGCCATTACTGTAAGAAACCCATCTTGGAAACATGGAGGAGCAAACAGACTATAAGTAGGAAGGAGACCTAATCCTAGATTCGATCAAACAAACAAAAGAAACAGATAAACTCCTAAGACAAGCTTTTACGGCTAATTTTTTTTTAGGGTTGTTGAGTCCCATAACATTCCTAAAAACTAGATCCATAGTACAACAACAACCAAAAACACAACCTACTTCTGTTTTCTCCTAGATTTCCTAGTGCTCTTCACAGTAAAAAAACCCTATTCCCCACCCGTAATACCAGAACTAACAGGAACCAATTCAGACAAAGGATAGGAAGGAATACCTACCTAATTTGCAGCAGATGAATTGGAGTCTTCAAGGTCTCCACTCAATTCTTCTTACAAGTGAGTATCTTGGTTGTGATGAGATAAACTCCCAGCATAACTTGCATCTTTATCTCCTGGGGTATTCATATCATTCAAAAGAATCTTCTGACGTAACTCTTGGCCCTCACATTGCCCATTTCGGATCTCTGTTGGGCTACTTAGCTTGTTATTTGAAGGACCTTGCCTTAAGGTAAGTTCCTGCTCCTCTAACAGCTTCCTAGGAGTGTTTAAAGTCATGTCCTTGCCCAGCTCTAGTTCTTGTTGGAAACTAGTCTCAAACCTTCTCCTGGTAGGATCCCATTCTTTCTTCAATGTATTATGCTCAGGTCTCCATTCATTCTCCACTCTAATTTCCTTGATAATTAGTTCACCCTCCTCAGAATAAGTAGCCAATTGGAAGGAAGAGGGTCACCACTTCTGCAAGTCTAGCTCCACAAATAACTGTGCATACATAATTCTAGACATTTTTGTCGTCTGTGTATCCATTAAAAGGGGTTGACCCACTGCACTGACAATCCTCCCCAATCCTTCAGTGTTCCAAGATTCAACCGGAATATTATGAAACTTAGCCCAAACCAGAGCATACTTGACCTCTTCTAGTTCCCCACCATTTATACTCCACTTTCGAAGAAACAATGGCTTACCTTGGATATGCCAAGGGACCTTCTCTAATACCGTGTTCAATCCTACTTCTGAGTCAAACTTAAACAGAAAATTGTTGGAGCCAGTTATGAGAGTTTCTTTTAGTCTGAACTCTACCCAGGATTTAGCCAATGCTTTCTGAACAAATGAAAAAGCTAGTCTTTTACCTATGAAAAAGCCAATAAGAGCTAACCTGAATTATGCTGCTCCTTTTTTAGCTAGCTTTGGAGGAGGGATGACATATATCTGGGACTCCTTGACCTCCGGGGGGTTAGTAAGATAAAGATTTATCAGTTGTTGAGTCCTCCAGCCCTACTGAAACTATTGCCTTCCAAGTTTTGATGTTTGACTCCAATGATAGTTTAACTCATCTAAAAAATGAAGTATGCAATGGCGTGGATAGGTGCTAAAGAGTTTGGGTTGGAAATTTAGTCAGGGGGATTTGGGTTGGAGTTGGAAGGGGGGTGGATGGCTGGCAATGGAGTGGGCGGAGATCTGGGTTGGGATGGGGGAGAAGATGAAGCCATGAATGAAATGAGAGAGACCTACCTAAAATCTCGTCAGTTATGGAGTTTTCCTCAGACGACGCTCATCGCTCTCTCGAAGCTCTCCAATGATGCTCACGCTTGCAATCGATTTGCTTTTAAGAATCAATACTTTTAGCTCAATAGGAAAGATTACGCTTGTTGTTGAGTCTCTTTATCACTCCCCCTTAAGCTAGGCAAGGGAGCATGCAAAATGTCGAGCTTATACCTTAGAAACTTGAATTGAGAACGAGCCAAATGTTTGGTGAAGAAATTAGCTAATTGCATAAGTGATGGGACAAAACATGTCATAAGAGCCCCAAGTGCAACACATTCTCCAACATAGTGATAATTGTCCTCAATATGTTTAGTGTGAGCTTTAAACAGGGGAATAACTATTAAATACAATGCACTAATATTATCACAATATAGTATATGAGGATTGCGTAAGGACACACCAATGTCTCGGAGAATATACGTTATTGTGAGAGAAACCACTTATAATTCAACATCTCAACTTAGAAATCACAACAATACATGAATGAATGAAGACAGAAGTGAAGTGTATATGTCTGAAGCAAGAGCGTCGAGGAAGGAGAAGACACGGAGAAGCTCTTGACTTTTTTACACTGTCAGAAAAACAAAAGACAAGGACTTAGACAAACACTCATCCACGTGAGCTAAAAGTTGAAGCACTGTTCTTTACATACTAAAGGACAAAAGCATCACACTGTCGTATTTTTACAAAGCAAAAAGCAAGTCACTTAAGAGGACCCACGTGAAGAGCACATGTCAATTGTTTGACTCATTCAAAAGCCACATCCGAGAGAGACATCTTGTTCAAGCATACTAAGGCTCATTAAAGGTCACATGGGAAGCACGTGAGATAGATAAGCTTGGAGCATCCGAAAGCCACTCTTCAATTTCCAGCAGCTATAAAACAGAGGCAGGAGACTTCAGACACAGAGAACACACATACCGAAATTCAATCTTCAATTGTTCAGTGTATTATCAATCTTTAAGAGTGCAAAAATTAGTGAGAAGAAAAGAGAGCAAAGAGTGCTAGACTACCACCTGTTTTGGGTACTGGTGAGTTTGAGGGGCTCATACTGTAGGTGTTCAAGGACACCCGATCTTTGTATCTTGTTCTTCACTTTCCTTTGCATTAGTGAAATTCCCTACACCACTATCAGGTGGGAACCTTGGATGTAGACAGTTTCAAACTATCGAACTAAGTAAAATACTGGTCTCTTTATTTTCTGCATTTTATTCCTGCAAAGTTAACAATTGTTTCAAGTTCTTTGGTTTGAAAGATTAACAGTAAAGAAGCATAATCCCAACACAAACTCACTTAAAGGTTTTTCAACCGAGGGTGTGAAATGATCCATATTCGAACACCTACAACCCTGGTTAAAGAAACTACTCAAATTTCTCTTGAAAGACTATTAATCCACCAGTGCAACCCCAAAAACAATATGAAAATTTTCAGATGCATAATTATTTACAAGGGCAATCCTCAAATCAAAACATACCGAGAAAGCCTTATTTGGACAAAAGTCTGAATGCACTCATTCAAGCGACTGCTTAGAATCAAGAAATGAACAATAAGAGATTTGATTCATTGGAAGCTTCTGTGGAGAGAGTTGAGACTCAAGTACGGAAACTCACAACTAAAATGCAAAAAAGTCAAAAAGGAAAGTTTCCCAATCAACCTGAACATGCCAAGGCTGTTACAATTCTAAGAATTGGTAAGGTGATTGTTAATCATGTCGAGAATCCTTCTACTATGTCTGATGTAGGTAATCAGGAAGAGGAGAGCCTCATCAAGGCAAGGATGAGCAAAACGAGGAGAGCAATAAAAATGACTCTTCAAGACACTTTCAGGAAGGTAAAAAACTTAAGCATCCGACTAATGGAAATGAAGGACCAAGACTGCACAAGGCAACTGATCCTTCACCAGTTCCATATCCAAGGCTCCTTCAGGAATCAAAACAAGATGAGCAAGTTTTTGATCACTATAATATGCTTTTTAAAGTAAATATTAATCTATCGTTGTTAGATGTGATCAGGAACATTCCAGCTTATGTGAAGTTCTTCAAGGAATTAAGCACCAAAAAATTAAAGTTTGTGCCACAAGACAAGGTGATAGCTAGTTTCAGAAGTAGCAAGCGTGGTCTTTTAGCAACAGTTACCCCAAAAATTGAAAGATCCAGGGAGTTTCATCTTCAAAGTATCAATGGGTAACGGTGATGAGGTTAAGGGTATGTTTGACTTTGGAGCAAGGATAAACCTTACCCCTTATTCTATTTATGTGAAATTGGATATAAGATAGTTAAGACCTACCAATATGTATTTGCAATTAGCTGATAGGTCAATCTGTTATCTGAAAGGAATAATGGAAGATGTGTTAGTGAAGGTTGAAGGAATGATTGTTGTTGGAGACTTTTTAGATTTAGTCATGAGGGAAATAAAAGAGCAAGAAAAAGAGCACACTATACTCCTAGAGAGGCCTTTTATTGCCACGACCAACACTTTGATTGATGTGAAGAATGGTAAATTGACCATAAATGTCTATGAATGTCCTAGGAGAAGTAGTAATATTTTCAATCTTTAATGTTAAACTTATTCCTACTACTGCTGTTTATGAAGAATGTTTTCTTGTTGATCAAATTAATACTACATATTTTTATTTTGCCTTGCAGGAAAAAGAATAAAGGGAGTTGGATTTGGTTAAAGAGACTGATGAGTACTGCCAGTTGCTAGACGATGCCGCTGAGGGAGAGTTTGGTGAATTCTTAGAGAAAACTTCTAATGAAGAGAAGAATGCAATGCCCGCTAAAAGCAGAGCTGAAAGACTTACTTGAGAATTTGAAGTATGTGTTTTTAGGTGAAGGGGAAACATATCTGGCAATTTTTGCATCGACTTTGAATGCTAACAAAGAAAAAAGAACTTTGAGTGAGATGAAAGGATTGAAAAATGAAGTAAATCATTTGTTAATATAGAATTCACGTACAATATACAAAATGCACAAGAAAGGGGGGGGGGTTGAATTGTGTATTCTTTTCTTGAATACAAAAACCTTTGGTATTTCTTGAAAAGAACTTTTTTCAAACTATTAAATGAATACCAAAAATGTTATAAAAAAATATCTACGTGGTTAAATCGCAAATAACTTCTATATACTTGTTTAAGAACAAGAGAAATTAAAGTGAAAGGTTAGAAGATAGACACTGCGATTTTATACTAGTTCACCCCAAACCTTGGGTTACGTTCAGTCCTCAGAGTTCATATGAGATTGCACTATACTTCTTCAATTTTACAAGTATTCTTTTCTCCCTTTCAGAGCCTGTTCAGGTCTCTTACACAAAGTATACTTTCTGCTATCTTAGCCTTTAGGACCTCGGCCTCTCGGGCCTCGCGCCCACCTGCTTGCAGATATTATTCGCTTTGGGCCTCGGCCTCTAGAGCCTCACACCCGCACAGTTTTGCTTTTCCCCTTCTGACCCGTAAGGAAGGGATGAAAAGTTTCCACAGAACTTCCCAGGAGGTCACCCATCCTGGTACTGCTCTGGCCCTAGTACATTTAACTTCGAAGTTCTGATGGGATCTGGTGCATTAGGGCCAAAGCAGTATGAAGATGGGTGACATCCTGGGAAGTCCTGTGGAACTTTTCATCCCTTCCTTAAGGGTCAGAAGGGGAAAAGTAAAATCGTGAGAGTGCGAGGCCCTAGAGGCCGAGGCCCAAAGCGTACAATATCTGCAAGTGGGTGGGCGCGAGGTCCGAGAGGCCGAGGCCTTGTGGATGCGAGGCCCGAGAGGTCGAGGTCCTACAATTGATATCAGAGACAGTACCCTAGCGATGTGCCAGCGAGGACGTCTAGCGCTCTTGAGGGGTGGAGGATGCGCCATAGGCATCCCATATCTACTGGAGAGGAGAATGAAGCATGCTTTATAAGGATGTGGAAACCTCTCCCGTGCAGACGCGTTTTCCATGCCATACCGCACCGGATCCCATCAGAACTTTGAAGTTAAATGTGCTAGGGCCAGAGCAGTACCAGGATGGGTGACTTCCTGGGAAGTCCTGTGGAAACTTTTCATCCCTTCCTTACGGGTCAGAAGGGGAAAAGCAAAACTGTGCGGGTGCGAGGCCCTAGAGGCCGAGGCCTAAAGCAGATAATATCTGCAAGCACGTGGGCGCAAGGCCTTATGGATGCAAGGCCCGAGAGGCCGAGGTCCTACAATTGGTATCAGAGTGTGTTCTCAACTTAAATGTTGAATGCCGGACTAAGGTCCGATGAAATATGAATGTGAGTGAATGGGGATCTGTATATGTAATTGATGCATTTCATTTTATGAACGCATGAAACATAATGGAGTTGTGACCAGAGTAGCCACCGATCAGAGCTTAAAGCTCAACGTGTGAAAAAGAGCTTCGAGCTCGAAAGTGAATCAGAGCCTTAGGCTCAACGTTTAATGAGCTCTATATGGGACAGTTATTAATGAGCCCGATATTTAATATATACGGGACAGATAGGCACTCGGTCACAACAAAGTAATAAATGGAAAGTGAGTCTCATGTGCACTGCATATGCATAAAATGAGGGATTAAATTATATTGAATGTGAAGTGTGAATTGTGTAACGATATGAATTATGTGTTATGTGATTGGGTGAACCATCGATGATGGTCACTCACTGAGTTCGCAAAACTCACCCAAAATTTGCAATTATTTTTTGGGCTTTGAAGAGTACCCAGTTAGACACACGGGAGTATGCCTACTGCATGCAAGTGAAAATAGAGGTCGGGATCAGTTCGTGTCTGCTTATCTCTTTATTTTTGTACTAAATTGTATTTTCCGCAAATTTTTATATTTTGTGTATTTGAGTATATCTGTTGTGTATAACTATCCGATTGGAAAAGGAGAAATTGATCACAGTGTAATATAATTTGTTTTTGGAATGGGCTAATCGATTGAAATTTGAAAAATGTTGACAACTCTTGCAAGCGAAAATGTTTCTGAATAAAAGTCGGCCAAAATTTTTGATTAATGATTTTCGCGTTTGTTTTTTTTAAATATACTGAGTTTTTGACTGATTAAGTGATCTAACATGCCACCTCACGGGGCACGAACTCGAATATCACCATCGATGTCGGGTCCGGGTCTTGCGGGAGTGGGGTGTTACATAGCCTCTTCAAGCTCTTAGCCTTTTCTTTCTCTCACTAGAAAGATATTGTGAGCTTTTTTGTTACAGTAGAATTTGCTCTCATGTATCGCACTATGAATATAGAATTTTTCTATGTAAGTAATAACTTGAAAGCTAAAAGTTGAAAGTTGTTCAGTCTTTGACTACGACTAGTATTTATAGCCTAAGTCTCCAACTGCTTCTTGTCTCTTGTAGAAACCGTTATTCAGATGAGTTCTGTAACTAACTCCAACTGACTAACTGTCCGACGTACTAGAGTATCTTCATCTCTGTATCGTCTGTGTTTTCCAGCTTCTTCTGTGTTTTTCGCTTCTTCTGTGTTTTTGCTTCTTCTATATTTTTCGCTTCTTTTGTGTTTTTGCTTCTTTTGTGTTTTTCACTTCTTCTGCGTTTTCTGCTTCTTCTGTGTTTTTTCACTTCTTCTGTGTTTTCTGCTTCTTCTATGTTTTTACTTCTTCTGTATTTTCCGCTTCTTCTGTGTTCGCTTCTTCTGTTTTTTTCACTTCTTATGTGTTTTTTGCTTCTTCTGTGTTTTTGTATCTTCTGTATTTTTCGCTTCTTCTATTTTTCGCTTCTTTTGTGTTTTTTGTTTCTTCTGTGTTTTTGCTTCTTCCGTATTTTTCGCTTCTTCTGTGTTTTGTTTCTTATGTGTTTTTACTTCTTTTGTGTTTTTCACTTCTTCTGTGTTTTTCACTTCTTCTATGTTTTTGCTTCTTCTGTGTTTTCCGCTTCTTCTGTGTTTTTGCTTTTTCTATATTTTCCGCTTCTTCTATGTTTTTGCTTCTTTTGTGTTTTCTGCTTCTTCTGTGTTTTTCACTTCTTCTATGCTTTCTACTTCTTCTGTGTTTTTGCTTCTTTTGTATTTTCTACTTATTTTGCTTTTTTCGCTTCTTCTGTGTTTTTCACTTCTTCTGTGTTTTTTGCTTCTTCTGTGTTTTCCATTTCTTTTGTGTTTTTCACTTCTTTTGTGTTTTCGCTTCTTCTGTGTTTTTTTACTTCTTCTGTGTTTTCACTTCTTCTGTGTTTTTCGCTTCTTCTGTGTTTTCGCTGCACGTTTAACACACTTATCAAAACAGTTCATTTATTTCTAATGTTATTATTTGATTTTCACCAAAATTAATAGACGTGAAGTTTTCTTGCGTTAACAATCTCCCCTTTTTTGATGATAACAAATAATCATAATTTTAGAAACATAAAAGTGAATTACTTAGATAACGAATAAGAAGACAACAAAAGATATATACATGTGAAAAAAACTTGTAGTCAATACTATCTTCTTTTTCTTGTCTCTGGTTTCCCCATGTACTATCTTTCTTCTGCTTCTGCTCTTTTCCCCTATTTGTTATTAATCAAAAAAACTTTATCGAAGATGCTTCATGATTTCAGAAAACATTCATTGCATATCAGTTCGGATCAACTTGAGGTCTTCTTCAATAGAAACTCGTAGATAAGCTACTTCCTCATGTAGATCACCCACTGAGTCACTCAGATCATCAACCTTAGTATGAATTTCTTCTATTTCCTTTACTATAGCTTCCTGACTCCCTTGTTGTGTGTGACTAACTTCTTCCAAAATAATAGTAGAATCCTATTGAGATGTTCTTGGTGGATGGAAGTGTGTAGCAACAGATATTTCTGAAGGTAAAACATCTAATTCTATGATTTTGATAACAGGAGGATTGAAAAATTGTTTTCCTTCTGGGAGATCAAGGTCATCAGGTCTAGGTAGTTTTGGAACTGGTTTTCCAAGAAGGTGTAGTACATCTTTAATTGAAGATATAAGACTCAAAGGTCTAAAGTGCATAATTAGATGCACAAGAGTCTCCAAGTTGAAACTAATATCTTCAACCCTGATATTTCTGTAATGTCCTTTTGTTATTCTTCCAACTACTTGGAAAGTTCCATCTATATTGAAGTGGCCACACTGACTTCCTAATGCTTTTGAGATATGATGTGAAACATAGATTCCTCTCTGTTGAGATGCAGTGCATGCCTTATCTATATTCCTCACGTCTGCTTCTATCTGATCTTCTGTAAGATTGTCTGTATTTCCTTCTTGATACATTTTCTTCTTCCCTTTGTTGTCATTGCTTACAATGATTGAAGGCCTTGGTTGTAGATCTGGTACAATCTTGATCATTGTTCTGTTTGTGATTGGGTAAATAGTATACCGCTCCTTGTTCATCTACATTGGATATGGTTCTATCTTTTCATCTCGCAGAACACCATATAACCTTTTCTCTTCATAATTTAACAGATGTATTGATCGATTATTGATCAGAATTGGTTTGAATTGTACCTTGACCAAACTTTTCAAAGGTTCTCTTATAATAATGGAGCTTCTACTCCTAACAAGTTCAGGTTCTTCAATCACCTTCAGTTTCAAATTCTCTTTTCTCATAGGTTGAGAAGGATTAAGTTGTGCTGAAGTGTGTTCAACTG
The DNA here is from genome assembly GCA_025629785.1 of Erythroxylum oxycarpum. NCBI lineage: Eukaryota > Viridiplantae > Streptophyta > Magnoliopsida > Malpighiales > Erythroxylaceae > Erythroxylum > Erythroxylum oxycarpum. Next base: position 11,836 of record JAOTAZ010000172.1, on the reverse strand, counting down.
ACTTTTTCTTTTGTTGAACATCAGTTGAAGTACTCTTTTTCTGACTGGTCTTCTACTTCTTAATTCCTTCTACCAGCCTAGAAGGAGGTTATTGTTAAGGTTTCTTCCTTTCAAACACCAACTTCCTCTTAATTTCTGTTTCTTTAGTTGATTTTGATGGTTGCTCTTACAAAATTGAGACAAAAGATCTAGTAGCCTATGGTGCTTTCTCTGTCTTTCCTGAATCTTTACCAAGAGTCAAACCTTCCCCTTTCTTCTGCTCTTGTTGATGCAAGGTTAATAGTCTTGGTGACTTTCTTGCTTATTTGGATTTCTCAGAATAAAGTGTCTCCCCCTTTCTTTTCAAAGACACTTATTTTTCAGACTGTTTCACCTGGCTTTCTTCTCTGTGTGAAATCGTCTTAGCTTTCAATGATTCATCTAACAATTTCTCTTTCTCTTCTGTAGATATTCTTCCTATGGATTGAGGTTTTGTCTTCCTTTTGGGAGTAACCTTTTCACTCAAACTTTGTTTGACAATACGCTCCCCCTCAGTCTTTACTTTTGTCATAGAATTTGTATCCTCCTTTTCTTGATTCTTCAAGCCCATTCTACCAACGGTTGACACGTTAATGACACTTTTTATGTTCATTTCCATTATGTTTCCTCTTTTAAGAAAAATTCCAAAATTTTCGAAGATTCTTATCAGTGGCATATTATACGGTGGGGCATTAGAATCTCTCTTCGACTTCATCATGTAACTGAGAATTAGGTGTGGAAGATCTATAGGTTGATGGTTGAGTAGATGGAACAGAAATTGTTCATCTATTGTTGTCACAACATTCTTTGAGCCTGTTCTTGGTAGAACACAATGGAAGAGTAGCGCATGTAGAGCCCTAACCTTCGGAACAAAAGTTGACGCCTTCTTTTCCTTTGGGTCACTGCATCCACAGAGTTGTCGATTGATATGTGCCTTTTTTGTACTGGCTTGAGTCATCCATCTTGTGTTATGAGACACCTTTGCTCCAACACATGGATATTCACTAACTTTCTCGATTAGCTCTAGTGTCACAATGATCGACAATCTATCCACCATTGATACTAAAGTATCATCTGCTACTTTTGCATTCTTTCAAAACTTATATACTTCATTCAAATAAACTATTTCACGGACTTGAAAGAAGTTTTTCCATCCAATTGCATCAATCTCTAGTTCGATGTCCATCTGATTCTTCTTCAAGGAATCGAAATCAACATGTTTTCCATAAATCATCGATTGCTCCATTTGTAATATGCAGACAACAAAAACTAAACACACAAATGTATTTTTCTCAAAGAGATGATGTTAGTATCTGAAGTTGAGAATGTGAATAGAAAGAACTTGATATTAAGATGAGAGTAACAAAATGATTTGTTGAGAGTTCTGCAAAAGTCGATTTTAGAGTATTTCAAGAATATTCTAGAGTATGTTATATTCTAAAGGCTTTAAGAAGCTTTCCCTTTAAAACTTTCTCTTGAAAGAAATTATCATCTATAACTTACCGTTACTGTTATCTTGAAAACTTACGAATTTTTATCTTCTTAACTAAGAAGATCATCTGGGTCATGACGTGTCAGACGATTGGTCATTCAACACTACCATATTCAAGTTTCGTTTGATTTCTTTAAATCTTGCTTCATTCAAAGGCTTAGTGAAGATATCTGCCCACTGATGATTACGATCTTCCTCTGTATGTAGTCTCATAGGAAATTATGTCTAACTTAAATATGCTTGACTCTCGAGTGTTGTATTGGATTCTTCGATAGGTTGATAACACTTGTGTTGTCACAGAAAATTGGAATATGATCTTTTTGTATTGAATAATCTTCTAACTGATACTTGATCATTAACGTCTGTGAGCAACAGCTTCTGACTGATATATATTCAACATCTGCAGTAGATAGAACAATTGAACTTTGCCTCTTACTTGACCAGGAAACTAAATTATGGCCAAGAAAGTGACAACCTCCACTTGTACTTTTCCTATCAATCCTGTCTCCAGCGTAATCAGCATCATAATAGCCAATTAACCTGAATTCTTTACCTTTCTCATACATTAAGCAAAGATCAGTAGAACCTGATAGATATCTCAAAATTCTTTTGACACCAATATAGTGAGATTCTCTAGGATCTGCTTGAAATCTCACACACAAACAAACACTAAACAAACTATCAGGTCTGCTTGCTGTAAGGTAAAATAAAAACTAATGATTCCTCTAAAAAGGGTTTGATCAACCTTCATACCTGCTTCATCCTTAGATAAAAGATTTGAAGGATGCATAGGAGTTGACACATGTTTCACTTTTTCCATTCCATATTTAACCAACAGTTCTTTGATATATTTCTGTTGATGATAAAAATCTTTTCTTCAGCTTACTTAACTTGTAACCCAAGGGAGAATTTTAATTCACCCATCATGCTCATTTCAAATTCAATTTTCATCAGATTCTCAAAATTGGTACATAGCTTTTTAGATGTTGCACCAAAGATAATATTATCAACATATATTTGTACTATGATGAAATCATTCTTAACACATTTTATAAATAACGTCTTATCTACATGTCCTCTACTAAAATCATTTTCAATCAAAAGGGAACTTAGACGATCATACCAAGCTCAAAGAGCTTGTTTCAAACCATAAAAAGCTTTATAAAGTCTATAGACATAGTCTGGTTTCTTAGAATCTTCAAAACTAGGAGATTGCTTTACATAAACCTCTTCATTTATAAAACCATTCAAAAAGGCACTTTTCACATCCATTTGAAATAGCTTTATATCATGACAAACAACATATACAAGCAAGATCCTAATAACTTCTAATTTAGCTACAGGAGCATAAGTTTCATTATAGTTTATTTCTTCTTGTTGATTATAGCCTTTAGCTACTAATCTAGCTTTGTTACGACTTACTTTACCTGACTCGTTTAGTTTATTCTTAAAAACCCATTTGGTTCCTATGATAGACTTTTTGGAGGGTCTAGAAACTAACGACCAAACTTTATTTCTTATAAATTGGTTCAGCTCCTCTTGCATGGATAAAATCCAAGCTTCATCCTGAAGAGCTTCATCAATTTTCATAGGCTCTATTTCAGAAATAAAAGCTACATTTGCTTCTCTTCTAAATTTAGAACTAGTTCTCACACCTTCTGAGGTTTCTCTTATAATAAGATTTTCTGGGTGAGAAGACTTATATCTCTAGTCCTTTTTCAAACTGATATTTTTAGTAATATCATCTACTTTATATAGAGGAGTATCTGATCATGAAAAATCTTCATTATCAACCAAGGGTACTGATAGGGTTTCATTATCAGTATCATTTCTTCTATTTGGTTGAGAACTATCATCAAATTTGACATGAATAGATTCTTCAATAGACTTAGAAGCAAGATTATAAACCTTATAAGCTTTGGAATACAATGAGTATCCTAGAAAAATTCCTGAATAGATCTTAGAATCAAATTTATCCAAGCTTTCTTTTATATTCAATATAGTACACTTACAACCAAATGGACGGAAGTAAGAGATATTAGGCTTCCTTCTTTTCCATTACTCATATGGAGTTTTATTCAACAAAGGTCGCATAAGTATTCTATTTTGAATATAACAAGTTGTGTTTACAACTTCTGCCTAGAAATACTTAGGGAGATTCATTTCACGTAGCATTGTTTTAGCCATTTCTTGAATTGTCTTGTTCTTTCTTTTTAGAACTCCATTCTGTTATGGAGTTCTAGGAGTAGAGAAATTATGGAAAATTTCATTCTCTTCACAAAATATTCTAAATTTTTCATTTTCAAATTCACCACCAGGATCACTTCTAATTCCAGCAATAGAAATTCCTTTTTCATTTTTTACATTTTTGGAAAGCACTTAAAAACAATTAAAAGATTCATCCTTATGTGATAAAAATAATATCCAACAAAATCTAATGAAGTCATCAACAATTACGAGACCATACTTCTTTCCGCCAAGACTTAATGTCCTAGTTGGACCAAGTAAATCTATATGTAACAACTCTAGAGGTCTAGATGAAGTTACAACATTTTCAGAAAAAAAAGATGTTTTAACCTGCTTTCCTTTATGACAACTTTCACAAGAGAAATCCTTGTTAAAACTTATTTTTGGTAAACCTCTTACCAAATCATGTTAATCAACTTGGAAATATGTTTAAAAATAACATGACCTAGATTTTTATGCCAAATTAATTTTTCTTCATCTGTTGATATAAAACAAGAAATATTTTGACTTTGTAAATCTTCTAAATTGATCTTAAAAAGATTGTTTCATCTTTTGACAAAAAAGAATATGGAACCGTCCTTGTTTTTGACTACACAAGAGTTTTGGTTAAAGGATACTTCAAAATCAGAATCACATAATTGACTTACCCTAATCAAATTATGTTTTAAACCATCAACTAGCAGAACATTATCAATAGATGCAAAGGAATCTTTACCGATTTTACATATTCCAATTATTTTACCTTGCTGGTTATCTCCAAAAGTTACTGATCCTCCCTTCTTATTTTGAAGATCTAGGAACATAGACCTTCTTCCCGTCATATGTCGTGAGCATCCACTGTCCAAATACCATTGGTGCTGGTTTCTTTTTCTAAGGAAGGAGATCTGCAGTAGATATTATGTTCTTTTTAGGTAGCTAGATTTTCTTGGGTCCTTTGGGGTTAGTCTTATAATTATTCATAGAATGATAATAAGATGACTGGTGATATCTGTTTCTGTTAGGCCCCGTTTTCTAAGCCCAACAATTGCGCCAAATATCATAAACATATGACGTGAGTGTATTTCCTATAGGGTTATTTCAATGGAATCTCTTTAACCCTCATCATTTTATCCTCTATCTCATAACATCTCAAGCCACAAAGGTGAGCCAACACAACAAAACCACAAAAATCATAATTTACTTCTTCAAAATGGTAGCTCTTGGTTTCTAGTTTATATAGAAACAAGAAACAACTCATTCAGAGCTATATAGCATAAGATATGCTTAAAAATCCAAAGTATGTTCATGGCCCAATCATGCTATCCCAACCGACCCCTCACTTCCTTTCCATCAATCTCTTTGAATTCAATACCAAAGGCTACCAATTTTTTTTTGAAGGTATAAAAACATGTTAGAAATCTATCGCTTCAAGAATTACCTCAATCGGAGGTCGGACGAAGAAGTTATGGCCAAAAGAATCCAACATGTTTATGTCCTTTCCCAAATTGGACATGCCTTGGCGCAATCACCATAACTCTCACTACAGGTGTCAGATTGACTTCATTTTTGGATGATTGGAGAGAAGACATCTAGATCTACAACTTTCCCTAAAATGAAATACTTTTGTTTGTAGAGTCAAAAGACAAGGGCTGTGTAACCCAACACAGGTAGGCCATGTCACCTTCGGGTGGAATAGTGCTCCTACTCTGGAAACACACGGCTTGTGTGATTTTACAAAGTCAGGCCGTGTAACCTTCGGGTGAAACGAATTTTTCACCCTCCAAAACCCCTCCAAAGGATCCTAAACCCATCCTAACATCCCCTTTCCTCATACTCTTCCCCAATAACACCTTTCTAGTGCCA
>JAOTAZ010000169.1:15587-27389 GCA_025629785.1 Erythroxylum oxycarpum | reverse complement strand
TTTATCATTTCAAACTTAGTGATTTCTAATCCCATCAAATTAGTTTTGAACTATGATAGCCAAAGCTCATTTTCAAGCGGATTTTTTCACATGTCCAAATCTTTTCATTTTCTATTTTAAAAATTCCAAAAGTACTTTTTACAATGCAATTTAGTATAGTTAATGTTTTCAAAAATCAAAACCCCCTTTCCCTATTAATTTCACCTGCGTTTTGTGACTTATAGGATAGCTTAGGTCCATTTCATTAGGATCCGATTAAGTGAGACGACCTGAGGTTGCACCCTATATTGCAATCCTTGGAGTTATTTTTGACTCAGTTTCTAAGGGTTCGATCTTTAGATCGAAACGAAGAGCCGATCAGTGACAAGTGTCACTTGCCAAGCCATGCCTTTAAACTCACGATGCTTTTAATTTGAAAGGCCATTAAGTGTTATTTTTGTCTTACTTTCTTCTCTTCTACATGACTTTCTCCATTTTCTTCAAGCTTCTTCCTCTTCTTCTTCAATTTTGTTGCCAACCTCCACTAACGTTGAACCTAGCCCTCTAAACTTTCACTTGCCACTTCCACCATATTTTCTTCTTTATTGCCACAAGAAAACCTAAACCTTCCAACCTTCATGATGTTGTACCAGGGATGCATGGAAAATTAGGGATTCTTGGTGTTCTTCAAAAGTTTTAAGAATTGGAACCTAAATCAAATAAGTCAGACTTTAATCATTATAGGTATGGTTAAATGAAGCTAGAAAGATGAGTAAGTTAAGATTAACGACTTGATCATGTAATTTTTATGCATGTGTCGTGGGTGTAAAAATGAAGAGGTTTATGGTCTTTCCTTTAGTGTATTAATGGCATTCTTGATTTTGCTAAGTGAAGCATATATGATGATAGCTTGGTGTTTAATGATCATGATAAAGGAGTTGAGATATGTGTAATGTTCATGTTACAATAAATAGATGTATATACTGTTTTAAAAGTATTAATGGTAATTATGAGTTTTTTTAAGGGAGGATTGAGAGACTAAATGATGATAAAGAGTGTGCTGGAAAATGTTAGCTATAACATTTCCATTGATTAAACTTTTGTATTTTAGCCACAATTTGTTCTATAATTATCCAAATGAGATGTTTTTAATTGGATTAAATTAGAGACAGAAGGCTACAGTTTTTATGCAGACAATGAATTTAAATTCTGTCTTTAAAAGTTTTAAAATTAGATTAAAAGTTGATTACTAAATGTAGCAAAAAAAAGAAAAAAGGAATTGCAGCAAAAAAATTAAGAAGTGTAGAAAATGATGAACATACAGGAATGATGTTCTATTTTTGATGTTTGTGTTTATTCATGGATTTTGATTTGTTTGAGATCAAGTGGAGTTGAAATTGATGTGAGAATGAAGGTGAAAAATGAAATAGAAAATGTGCAACAAGTGTGATAAAGGATTGTTATAATTGGAGTTAAATGAAGATTAGTGAAGTCGAACAATTGCAGAGAATATTTGATCAATGTTTATAAGTGTCGGACCCTACTACCGTAGGTTATACCGGAACACCTGGAGGACATTCCATTATATAACCTATCATAATGGTGCGCTAGAGCTGTCACTACAATTACTTTACATTGCATCATCTATCTTTATTCTCTTATAATACATCATCAAGAAAGTCACAATATTTTAAAACCAAAATTTCCTCATTTCATTTCATAAATTCGAACGTATTTACATTGTAGCTTTTAAGCACCCATACACGTACATCATCATATCCTAATACAAAATAAGCTACATGAAAGAGGAAATTACAAAAAAATCTATCTAATTTTTCCAATCACAACTGACCAACCTTTGAGCTGTTTCTGATTCTTCCCAAAAGCACAAGACTATACTTCTTGTAGCGTCTCTCAGTCGAGAAAGTCCTCTATCTCAGTCCTGAAAAATCAACGTTGTAATTTTGGTGAGTTTTGTAAACTCAATGAGGAAACCATCGTCGATGGTTCACTCAATTCATGTAACACATCACACATGTAACATATACATCACATCTTTGCATTTTTACAAAAATTATCATATATCACCTTCTCATTTAAAGGTACGACAACATACATTTCAATCAGCCAACATACATATAACAATGTATATGAAATGCTCACATGACTCTTTTCCAATTATTTCATTGTTGTGACTGAGTGCCTAAATTGTCCTGTATCTATTGTGGATACCGAGCTATTTTACATAGTCCCTTATTCGTTGTGGATACAAGGCTCATTTTATATAGTCAGCCTTTGGCTTTTAATCTCATTTGGATCTTTAAGCTCATTTTCGATGGCCACTTAGGTCATAGCTCTCATTTTTTGATCATGCATTCATATATGTAATGCATCTCTCATTTCCAAACAATGATATCAAGAAGCATTTATTTCGTCACATTTACATGTAAGTAGCATTTCAATATCACATTCATGCATCAAGTCACGGACCTTCATTGTCTGACATCAACATAATCAAATCAAATTCATATCATCATTTAAAACATATTTTAAAGCAAACAATTGATCGAGTGAAACCATCTAGGTTACTCACAGGTTGCTCCTGAAGCTAATGCCTAGAAGTTCCGACAACGTTTGGATGTTGACGTTCCAGTTGCTCTTCTATAAAATGCAATGAATATACATATCACAAATTTGCACAATTTCATAAATATTCATTGATACACATTTATGTATATAAGATATGCACAATGCATGTTCAAGAAATTCTTAGGTATCGCTCTATTATTCTCTCCATGTAAACATTCATATTTCCAAACTCACATAAGTATCATTTATACTTATGGTTTATACCTCAATAAAACCATTAGAATCACAATTCGTAACTCATTTGGTCAAATTCAGATTTCTCCTCAAACATAACTTTAGGCTACTACACATGATCAATCTGATAATGAAAATGAAGTAATTTGACAATACATTCTTCTAGAACATTGTTCTCCTATCTCTTAAGTTTCTAATGACACTAATATCATTCAATTTGGTTTAGTACTCTGAAAGTTATACTCTAAATATTTTCAGACTATTCCTATATTGAAATAGTGTCATGTGCTCAGCTTCCATCCAGAAATTGAAATTCTTAGAGACTGAATTGAAATTCCATTTCTTTATAAGATTTGTATCTCTATATCTCTAGTTTACTCCAAATCAATAATTATTCTATTTGGATAACTATAGAACAAGATATTGTCAACATACAGAAGCATGTTTAATGAAAATACTCCATTCATCAATATTCCAAAACTGTTCATCATTTTCGTCCAAAATTTATCACTCAATCTCTCCCAAATGATTTCAGATGGTTATAATTTTTGGTGGAGATGTAGATCAATGTGTTTTGAATTTGTTGGCTTAAATCCCTTGTAATTTAGAGGTTAGGAGAAGAATATATGGTCAAAAGATCAAAGGATGTTCAAATTGTTTCCAACCATAGAAGTCACGATCGTGCAAGTGCACGACGTGAGTTTCCAATAGATTTCAAATGTCACGACCGTGCTCCAGCACAATCGAGAAATTTCTGTTGCCTACGGAAAGTCATGATCATGTAGAAGCACAATCATGAGACTAGACGATAGCGAAAAGTCACGATCGTGATTCCTTAATTTTTTCCCAAAGGCCACAATCGTGCTGCTTCTTCATCTTCCAAATCTCTGCAATATTTCTTCTTTCTTTTCTTTTAAACCAAATTCTCTAACTTCATTCAACTCTCATTTTCTCTTCATTTTTTACTCTCATGTAACTCAAAACATTCAAAAACAGATCAAAATCAATAATCAACACCAAATATCAAAAACCAGAAAATCTTTCACGCATCTCTTCATCTCCTGCGCTTTCCTTTATTTTTATACATTTTGTTCATCTTCTTGATTAATTTTTCACTATCTAACATTTCTAATTTATATCTACCCAATTTTTGACTTCCATTAAATTCAAATCATTCACAAACAAAGCCAAAATCCCATACTAAAACTCAATCATTAAAAGCAGGAAAATCCATTCACGCATACCAGCATTTTACTGCACTGTTTCACTTTCATTTTTCTGCATATTCAATTTCTACATTCTCCTCATTTCTTCCTCAAACTTTCATTTTAATCAATCTTTCTCATCTCCAAACATCACCACACACCTATCTCTTAACTTTTAATTCTTTTTTATCATTTCTAAAAACATTCAAAACTATTCACGTACAGAAACAGAGCATTAACTTCTATTTTCTTCAAAACTTTTCTACATCAATTTCATACACATTTTCATAGATCTTTCAACTCCAAAAATCATTTCCACACTACCTTATAACATATAGATCATGAAAACCGAAAAATCAACAAATTCTGATTTTCATACTATACTCATGGTGACCATGAAAATTGTCTATTTTTCCTATGATGATGAAAACTCCTAAATCTTCAAGAAACCCTAACTCTCATGCACCCACGTACATCATCTTCAAGGTTGTTTGGGTTAGGTTTTTCTTGAGACAAAAGAAATGGATAACAAAGTTGGGAGTAGCAAAAGGGATAAATGAAAACAAGTTTTTTTTTTTTGGTGAAGGTTCAATGAGTCAAGATCCAAAGAAAAAGAAGCTTGAAACTAAGGATAAGTCAAAAATCAATACTGTAGCATGGTCTTTCAAAGTTATGGAAAACGTGATTTTAGACTTGGACACTTGTCCAATTTCTAAGACCTTAGCTAGTTTCCTAACTAACTAGCTCTTATTGAACTAGTCCCATAACTCCCATCTTTATATTCCAGTTATCTCTAAAATATTTAGTAATATCTTCACACAAATTCTGAAGGCATCTACAAAATTCTTCAATATCATTTAACTCATTTCTATTTCCATTCATCAATTTACTTGCCAAGTGGCAATTTTTCCTAATTCAATAATATCCAACAATTTAAATTTTCTTTTGTAAAATTCCCCAAAAATTCTAAATCAACAAATGCACTATCCAAATCAATTTTCAATACAAATCAACCACAATTCTCAATAAAATCACATGCCACATATATAAATCCATTATACCCGAAATGTCAATGAATGCATGTACAATCGTTTTCATTTGTAAAAATATTTATATTCACGTGTATGTGTATGTTATATTATGCATGAACATGTAATGCATTTTCCAATCTCTCATATTTACTATTCTAGCCTTAATATGGGTAATGAGATGTTACAACTCTCCCCTCATTAAAAAAAAATTGTTGAAATTCTTACCTGATTGTTCGAACAGGTGGGGATATTGTCTCTTCATATGCTCCTCTATTTCCCAAGTGGCTTCCTTTGTCGAGTGATTCCCCCAAAGGACTTTCACTAGTGAAATTACTCGATTTCTCAACTGCTCGATCTAAGATCCCACTATCGTGATCAACTCCTTAACATAACTTAGGTTACTAGCAACCTCAATCTCTTCAGCCAGTATCACATGTTTCAAATCTAATCGATATCTTTAGAGCATATTCCCATGGAACACATTATGTAATTGAGACATTTGATTTAGTAAAGTGATCGTGGCTCGTCGTTTGATCCTAAAATCGTCCCTTGGAAACCGGTCAAAAAAATATTAAATTCCAAAATCGCAGTACAGTTGTAACCTCAAGTCGTCTCACTTCTTGGAACCGACGAAAAAGGTTTAAAAGCTAGCCTAAAAGTCAAAATTCAATCGAAGTTTATAAAAAGGGGGGTTTTGTGTATTGATCAAAACTAAAGAAAACAACTAAGAAAAATTGTAAAAAGTATCTTTTTTATATTTTTGGGAAATTTGAAATTAACGAAAATTAAATTAATAATCAAATGGTAGGAAATCCTCTTGAAAATGTGCTTAGGCTATCACAGTTTGAAATAAATTTGCGGGGATAGAATCCACTAAGTTTTCGAAAAATCAACCTTAAAGGACCCTTTAAGTTCAAGGATTTAATTACATAACCATGTAATTAAAACCCTTGTTAAAAACCTTAGTGTGTGAAATGGACATATTCATGCAATTGGTCGTCGGATAAAACATAATCATTCAAATCAAACATAACCATGCAAATACTCAGGATTAATGCAGTCACCTAATTCATACATGAGACCTTATGTATTCAAGCGCGAGATTCAACATAAACAATATCCAAATCACAAAATATTGTTCAACATATGATTAAACCCTAACCATGCTAATCTAATCATACCACCGTAATCTCTAACTCAGAGTTTTACAATAATATAAGCAAATTTCAGACAATATTTGACTACTCCCCTTTGAAGCTCACAGTGAACTCAAGCCATTGCTACATCTTCAAGAGGATCAGAAAGCCTAGCTTGCATGGTAGTCGTCATACTCAACACCGTTGTAACTCCGACGGCATCTATAGTGAAGATGATCATACGGTGTAGATGATGTAATGTAGTTGATGATGAAATGTCGACGGTGGTTGATGGCTGCGGTAGGGAATGAATGGCGATGATGGAAAAGTATGGATCATCTCTAGGTTTCCGAATGAATATCTGTATGTGTATGTACTCGGAGAGAAGATGAGTAGCCAGCCGCCCTGTTGACCTAATTTGGAAACTATTTAAAGAATTGAGGTCGGGTCGGTTCGAAATAGTGAGATAATTTCTATTTATGATCCGGGTATCCGTCTGCACGTCGCGACGTACGAATAAATCAACGTCACGACGTGTGTTCTGGCTTGCTCACCACGACGTGTTGAATTGTTGACGTCGTGACGTGCTGTTGTCCGTTGATGCGCCGTGACTTGGAAATTGGCTTACGCCACGACGTGCTTGATCTGTTCTATTTGATTCGTCGCGATGTGCTAGAAGGCACACGACGTGTTGACTTCTTGGCATGGTTGATTCCTTGTGTACCTATAATTAAACCACAATTTGCAGCATCAATTGTCCTTGGAAAAATTATAATGCAAGTAATATCAATTTGTAACAACTTTACTAACAATTTGCAATTTATATGAGCTAATCGTAGGGAATCAATTTAAGCACAAAAATCAGCAATTAGGAATCAAAAAGTACTTTAATAATTATAAAAATGCTGCCAATTAGGAATAACAACTTGGGCTCAATCATAAAGCTATCTTATATTCCAAAGGTTCAATCCTCTTAATAATCTCATAAGGACCAATGTACCTAGGGCTCAACTTGCCCCTTTTACCAAATCTTAATACTCCTCTCTATGGTGACACTCTCATGAACACTCTGTCTCCTACACTGTATTCCATATCCTGTCAATGTTGATCCACATAACTTTTCTGTCTATCTTGAACCACTTTAATTTGGCTTTAGATAAATTTCACCTCGCCCATGGTATCTTGAATCAATTCTGGGCCTTCAACCATTCTTAAGTCCTCTTCATCCCAATACAGAGGCGATCGACACTTTCTTCCATACAATGCCCCGTATGGTGCCACTCCGATACTACTGTAACAGTGCTTATTGTTAACAAATTCTATCAATTCTATATACTAATCCCAAGCTCCTTGAAACTCCAATACATAAGCTCTAATCATATCCTCAATAGTCTTGATTGTCCTCCCACTCCATCCTTCTGTTTGAGGATGAAACCTTTTGCTGAAGTTCAACTTTATGCCCAGAGCCGACTGCAAGCGCTTCTAGAATCTCAAAGTGAATCTGGGATCCCTGTCTGATACAATAGACACTGGAACCCCATGTGGTTTAACCACCTTAGTCACATATCTCTGGGCTAACTAATCTAGTGACTTATTTTCTCTCACTAGTAAGAAATGGGCCAACTTAGTCAATTGTCCGCTACAACCTATATAACATCATTCTAACTTAGAGACTTAGGTAAACCCATAACAAAATCCATGGTCATTCGTTCTCAATTCCACTCCGAAATAGGCAACGAATGCAGCTTCCCTACTAGAGCCTGATGCTCAGCCTTAACTTGTTGGTATGTCATACACTTAGAAACATACTCCGCCATTTGCTTCTTCATTTCGAGCCACCAGAAATGTTTCTTTAACGTGTTGTATATGCATAGCATAGGCGGGCATATGAGCTTCCTCTAGAATTTCCTTTCTCAGATCCTCTACATTGGGAACATATAGTCTCTTCTTCAACCACAATGTCTCATCCCTCAACTTAAACTTGGAATCCGGATTCATCTTCACTTTCTCTATAGGCTTCACCATATTAGGATCTTTCCTCTGGACTTTTTTTATTTTAACATGTAGCATCGGTTTCAACTTTAGTGTGGCTATAGTGTTTCATTATGCTCTAAATTCAAACCCACATTGAAAGCTCTCAAATGAATCAAGTTTGGTAACCATGATAACTAAATCTGAGTTGCACTAGTATTTGTCTTTCTACTTAAAGCATCAACCACGACATTAGCTTTCCCCGGATGATACTCAATCGCATAGTCATAATCCTTGAATAACTCAATCCATCTTTTTTGTCCCATGTTCAATTGATATGTGTTTAATTGTTGCTATATTTAATCATTTATGCTTAGTGATTAATGATACAAAAATGCTTAAGATATTCACTTTCATTTATATATGATTTTAGGCATAATTTGGGAGCAAATAAATTAAAGTGAGTCGAAAGTACTGCATCGGGGTTATTTTCTGTAGATTAATTTTTTCTTGACTTTATGGAGAAAGAAAAAGAAGCTTAAAAGACAAGATAAATATAAAGAAGAGTAAAGAAGAAATAAGCTAAGTGAAGAATCAACCAAAACGGCACTGCCACATGAACAAAACGCAGAAGCAGTGCATAAGGAAAATGCAGCAGGTTAAAACGTATGAGTCTAATGCATGTTTTAGTGTTAAATGCAACATACGTTGCATTTACGCAGCCCAGAATGTAGGAGTCATAGGAATTTAAAGAGGAGTTGCAAGCTTATTGGTCTAATCAATGATAAAAACAAAGCAACACGGTGAAGGCTGGGCGTGAGACGTATGGACTACGGATGGCTTGTGGTTGTGGCTTGGAGAGAAGGCTTGCACTGTGTTAAATGCAGATAAGGAAAGCAGGCTGCAGGGGTTTTTGGAGAAGTATTGAACAGTGGCGTGAATAAGGAAACTCCCCAAGCTTAATTGTCCCATCATGAAAAAGTGAGGGGAATAGTGTAGCATGGTGGGGCTGAATAGGAAGTGAAGTAAAACAAAGGGGTTTTCAGCTAGAGATTGCAATGGGGGCTGAAGTATTTTTTCAGGAATGACCTATGAAGTGCTAGACGTTCCAACTCTAGTTCGGAGGCGACATCGACGTCAACTACCCAGGTTAAGTAGTTTTTTTTAATTATTTTGTCGTTTCTTTCTCCCATTAGGAATTGATTGTGTTATCCTATGTTTAGGCTTTGTATATGGATAATCGGATTTTCATCATTACTCGATTATTTATGTATAAACACATTGGGTATTGTGAGTTGATGATTTTAATGCATACATTGAATCGTTAATTGCAAACCCATTGTCAGAATTTTAATATAATCCGTAATTGTTTTGTTGAAATTCATGCGTATCGACTAATGGTTCGTAATCATTAGGGACAACATGACCTAGGTTAAATGACGAATCGTATATGGTTGTTGCCTTGATTAATGCTACTGCCTAGTTAAATATAAAGATCGTATCCTAGGTTGTTCGGTGGTTAGGTTTAATTAACGATCGTATCTTGAGTAAAAAAAACCTAAGGAAAAACACGGGTTAATTATTAACTCACGATTAATAGTTGCTAGGAGAGGTTTGGGAACAAAAAATTAATGAAATATGCTTAATATGAGTGTAGGCCGAGATTGAACCAAAAAACTGGATCCCTATCAAATTCTCCACTTTTATCATTTTTTGCATGTCTTCTTTAATTTGTTTTTATTAGTTAGTTTCATTTTATTTTCTTCTTTAAAAAATTTAAACCCCCCATTAAGTCTAAACATCAGTTAATTTCATTTCATAAACTTCACACACACTCTCGGTGGGATCGACCTAGACTCACCACCACTATAGTCGTAGGTCTAGTTATTTTATTTTAACTAGCGCAGCGATGCGCGGTTATCAACTCCTTCTTACTCAACAAATACTTTAAACTCTTATGATCAGTGTAAATCTGGAATGTTTCTCCATAGAAATAATGTCTCCATATCTTTAGAGAAAAGATAACTACATTAAGCTTTAAATCATGTACCGGATAGTTAATCTCGTAAGACTTTAGTTGTAGCACCCCACTCTCGCAAGACACGTACCTGACATCTATGGTGATATCCGAGTATGTACCCCGCAAGGGTGGCATGCTAAAATGATCATTCAATCAAATTTATTACAAAACTTTTATTTATTTAACAAAAGGTGCATGTAAGCGAAAATCATTGATCAAATCGAGGCCATGTCATTTAAAAACATTTCCATTTAAACGTTACAATTGATACAAACATTTGTATACAATAATAATTTTGGCCCATTTCAGATAGAAAACGCTAGAAATCAAGTCATTTCAGTACCAAACACTACAAGAAAATTGACTATTTCTGACAGAACATTCCGTCGGCGAATTGAACATTTCCTTAGAAAATGTACCTTACCGACGGAAAGGGACGAAGGTAGAAACCGTCGTTAAATAGGCTATCGCTATTCTATACCGAAGGGCCATAAACCGTCGGTATATTGTCAATGGAATAACGATGGAATACTATTCGTTGTTGTTATGTTGCGATGGACATGGATTAATAATATCGTCGGTGAAATCCCGATTTCACCGACTGTTATGTTCCGTCGGTTTAATTTACGGACGGAATGACCGTCGGTACGTTTATTGAATGTTAACGACGAAAATGTAGTCTGTCGGAAATGTCCATCATATACTGACAGTATATTGTCCGTCGGCAGTTATAAGTCAGGTTTTGTACCGACGGATTGTGGAATACGTCGATGTTATTAAAACCTAGTAACTAAATGTTATCGGCCGCTAAATACATATTCTCTAGAGTTCCCTTATCTGTGCATACGAACTTAAGTTGCATATTTGTGTAATAAGAAAATTAAAATACAAAGTTTAAAGAATGTCAACTGTTATAAAATTGGTAATAAACACCTCAGAGTGTACATAAATTGTTATGTTTGTACTTTAAACTAATGAGTTCGAGTATCTAAGGTTGTCGTGATTGCGAGTGGTCCTGTGTAGAACTTTCCTTCGACTGTCCCAACAGTGGTCTCAACTGAGCCATCTGCATCATCTCTTCTCTCATCTTTGCCATCTGCTCGCTCATCCGTAGCTCTATCTGCTCCCTAATTCGTTGCTCCTGCTCCCGCATTCGTTGTTCCGCTCGGTCTGTCTGCTCCTCTTCCAATTGAGCTATCTTGTCCATTAATGTTTGTACTGTGGCCCGAAGCTCGATGACTTCATTATTGTTCGATGGCCTAGTGGACGCTACTGTACTGGACATGGAAGATTGGGAATAACATGTGTTCCCATATGAACCTAGCCCAAATATCCTGCCGCAACGATCCCTACCACCCACGGCCTCAAAATATGTCTGAGTCACGTCTACAGGAAATTCGTCCTGAGACTGTAGCTCAAGGGTTCGTTGTAATTAGTCCTATAAGGTATGTGAAGTTAACATTAACATGAAGGACGGGAGCAGTATTTAGAAATATATAAAATGCATGAACTGGACATACATTCAGCTCTCGACAGCGGTTGTTGATGAAGGTTACACCGTCATGCTTCTTCGTGTGAGTGTGCAGAAATAACTGAATAGGTGTAGGCTTGGTGCCCAATGACTTTTCCTACATGAG
>JAOTAZ010000164.1:161486-174634 GCA_025629785.1 Erythroxylum oxycarpum | reverse complement strand
TAAAAAATTTAATTAATTAATAATAATATAACATTTTAATTAATTATTTACAAAATTAATCACACAATACTTAAACATAAGTAAAAAAAAGTTATTACCATTCTTAATACTTGGTACCAAACAATAGTATAACTATTAACTTCTATAATTTTACTCATAATGCTTATAATAAGCATAATCAATACTTCTGTTCTTATTTCGATTTTTACTTTTTTATTTTTTATTTTGTTTCGATTCTTTATTAGTGTTTATAAGATGAGACTTTGGTGTTAATTATACATCAACTTATTGCGAGAGCCTTCATGGGAAGAAGATCCAGGGGCAAAACCTTCTCTGAGTCACTTTCCACTTTTGAGAAATCATATTCAGCACTTACTTAATCCAAACCGATAGAGAGTGGCTGGTCTTATTTTCGTACGTCATTATATGCTTAAATGAAAAATATTTTATTGCCAAAGTGTAAAAATTTCCTATTTTCACAACTTGATGCCACGATTAGAGAAGAAATAAAATATTTTTCCTGTTATTATTGTGTTTTAATTGTTGAAAATTAAGAAAACGCAACAATTTCAAAATAAACATGATTTAGTAATTATTTTCTTCGTTTTAGCAACCAAAATAAAAAATAAAGGAAAAAACAGAAATAAAAAAAGACCCTCATCTTTCTTAAAAAAAAAAAGTAGATTAGTATATAAAGAGATAGCTTAGGTAAATTCACTTAATTAGGTTTACCTAAAGGCATATGTGGACAGGCTGTCTAATGTTTGGCACAGTGTATCTGATTAGTTGGTTTTTCATTTCTCTTTTTTATCTGTGGAGTAAAGATTTAAACTTGGGTTATGTCTTCGGTGTCGGTACCTTGGGTTGTATCCTTTCCGGCTCGTTTCGGCTTAGACTCACTTCCCTCTTAGAGCGTTACAAGGAATCTTGGGCTGGTCAAACAATTTCAAGTTTGGGTTAAATCATAAGTGAAAGATAGCCTACACAAGCTAGGCCTAAATTAAGGCCTCATATAGATTCAGCTTAGGGGTTTATTAGATCAAAAAATGGGCAACTTCTTGGAAACATTTTTGAGTCCTTTTTTATATTATTTTGTACGTTAATATATATATATTTATATTTATTTAAATAGTTACAAGATAAAAAATCATGGAAAGATCTTTTTTAAGTTCCTCCTAAATACATGACAATCATACCCAACTCAATATTCTTAGAAAACAATTGAATCGAGGGTTCATAAGAGAATTGGATGGTAAATCGACTTGAGTCAACAGACAAAAGCTCGAGTTGATTTGGTTCTAACTCTAAGTTTATATTCCAAAATGGACGACCCAATTTGAATCAAATACGCTGACTTAATTTAGCAAATATTATTTTTTTGCAATTTTTTCCAAAGCCTGATTAGGGTTTAAGTTGCCTAATCAATTAGGCAAGACCTAGATCTAAGTCAAAATAAGGAAATAAAACCCGATTAGGGTTTAGGTAGATTGCCTAATCAATTAGGCAAGACCTTAGATTAGATCTAAGTCAAAATAAGAAAATAAAACCCGACCTGATTTATTGCAAAACTATAATATTCTAAATTTCTAATCCAAATATTCTAATTAAAAAATACAAATACAACAAAAAATTTTGATCGAAGATGCGAAATTGGAATGACGATAAGCTTCAAGGCACCAAAGAGGCCTCTATCACTGTTAGCGTAAAACAATGAATGAAGAGAATCTATACTTGCGCTCCAAGAAGTAACACCTCTCTTCGACTCTCTCCTCTCTCCTTAGCGGCGGCTAGGGTTTGCACCTATTTCTTGTTCTCCTCGTCCTCGTTATCTGCACCTTGTCCGTCGTACTCTCCGCCGACTTCCGTCGCCGCAGCCATGCCGGGGGTTGATCCGCAGGACGTGGAGTGGCCAGCGAATAGAGTGAGGGACACTTTCTTTAAGTTCTTTGAGGACAAGAAGCACGTTAATTGGAAATCGAGTCCTGTTGTTCCTGTTAATGACCCAACTCTGCTCTTTGCAAATGCTGGTAATATGTCATTTATTTTCTTTTTTCCCCGTGTTTTTTGGTGATTCAAATTTCTGTTTGGTTTGTGAGTAAATGAAATGATCGTGAAGTGCCGTGCTTTTAGGTATGAACCAGTACAAGCCAATATTCATGGGAACTGTTGACCCTAACACTCAGTTAAGCAAGCTTACTAGAGCTTACAATACTCAAAAGTGCATTCGCGCTGGTGGAAAGCACAATGATCTTGATGATGTTGGTAAGGACACTTATCACCATACATTCTTTGAGATGTTGGGAAATTGGTCGTTTGGTGATTATTTCAAGAACGAGGCAATTGAATGGGCTTGGGAACTTCTGACTAAGGTGATTATTTTGTCTAGCTAATTTACTTCTGTTTTCTCTGAGGTATTTGTTACCTCTGGTATTTTAATCAAAGCTAATGCCTTGGGTTGTTGACGCCTAGGTGTATAAATTGCCATCTGATCGGTTCTATGCTACTTATTTTGGTGGTGATGAGGAAGCTGGTCTTGCTCCTGATACTGAGGCAAGAGATATATGGCTCAAATTTTTGCCACCTGAACGGGTTCTGCCATTTGATTGTAAGGTATGGTTCTTTGATGTTTTGATTTTGCTTATATTTTCTTGTTATGATGATTCTTTTTATAGCTATCTTTTTTTTTATCATTATTAATGTTGAAGAAAGTGGCCACCGGTAGCTTCTTTTCATATGGTTGTAGGATACTGTTTTGGTAATCTATGCAAGAAGCCTACTTTTGTTTGACATCTTGGTTATTTTTGTGTTACATTTAAGATGATCACTATTGTTCTTGTATACTGTGCATTATAAAGTCATAATTATTTACTTTCACTTTGTTTGGGTATATTTTTTCAATAGGACAATTTTTGGGAGATGGGAGACACTGGTCCTTGTGGACCTTGCACAGAAATTCATTTCGACAGAATTGGTAATCGTGATGCTGCACCATTGGTTAATAAAGACGATCCTACAGTTATTGAGATATGGAACCTTGTCTTTATTCAGGTAATATTTCTTGATAGTGTCTATAATTTATAGCATCATTATTCTTAAATTGTACCAATGCATCAGATTTGGTGTCAATTAATTGATATAAAGACTTTGATTTAATTGAATCATTTCTTTTAGGCTGAGAATTTGTGGTCTTAGCAGGATTTAGCTACCCTGAACTACTATAATTTACAATTTTTTTAAATATTATTATGCAGTTCAATAGGGAAAGTGATGGTAGTTTGAAATCTCTGCCTGCAAAGCATGTTGATACTGGAATGGGCTTTGAAAGATTGACTTCTGTACTTCAGAATAAAATGAGCAATTATGACACTGATGTATTCATGCCAATTTTTGATGCTATCCAGCAGGTAACGTCATGAGACTTTTTTTTTTTAAATCTTTGTGCCATTTCTCTATTTTCATGTTTGTGTTATATTTTGTGTTGGTGATAAGAAATAATGAGTTAATTGAAGGTTATTGAATAAGTTTAAACATGTTCGAGAAAAATACCATGTAAGGTTCTTAATGGAATTAGCATTGCTCATTTGACAATCATTACATATTCTGATTTGGAAAATTTGACTAATACCCTCACAACAGTTTCGGCTTTGTCTTTTCCCCTTTCTTATTTCACAGTAAATTCTTTTGTTTATCTTCCTGATAAAATGCTACAAAAATTGTTATGTAGTGTTTGAATGGTCTAAAAGCCTATCTGATTTTTTTATTAAATATTCATATTTAACCTATTAGCAAAACGTTGACTTATTTGGTTGCATGATAACTCTAATTTCTGAAACTGTAGGTAACAGGGGCACGACCTTATAATGGAAAAGTTGGATCTGATGATGTAGATGGCGTTGACGTGGCTTATAGGGTTGTTGCTGACCATATTAGGACATTATCATTTGCAATTGCTGATGGTTCTTGTCCAGGTAGTTAAAGGTCTAATATTGGGTGTACTTCAGCTCTTATTTGTTCTTGTGGTTTCAAATAAATAAGCAAGCTTATATCTGCTCATGTGCATGTGTATACTTTGCAAATATATGTGTTAAATGTACTTCTTTTGAGTAGGCAACGAGGGTCGTGAGTATGTTTTAAGGCGTATCCTTCGTCGAGCTGTTCGGTATGGAAGTGAGGTTCTAAAAGCTCAACAAGGATTTTTTAATGGGTAAGAAAGAGAATTCATTTTTTGATGCTTATTAATGGAGTTCAAACTTGAGGTGATTTTTGCATTTACTTTTGTGAAGTTGCCTTCATTTCTTTAAGGTTTCTACTTTATTCTCTTTGTGAAAGATTGTCATCTTGTGACCATCAGTGCTTATATATTTTAACTATAGGTTTTTTTTGTTATTGTTTGACATTAATGCTTGCACGGGTGTAGGCTTGTTAGTGTTGTTGCAAGAGTGATGGGTGATATTTTCCCAGAGCTCAAACAAAATGAAAAACACATTAAGGAAACAATTGCAGCAGAGGAAGCAAGTTTTGGCAAGACTTTACTCAAGGTATGCCCAGATATTGAACTTCCAATTTGTCAGTTTATAGTCTAGCAAGAATCTTATTGTTCTTTTGTGGATAATGGTTTTTGTTGGTTCTACTGCTTGGTTGTATTAGCATGTTCTGTCAAAGATTAAGGTTGCAATTCTCATAAATGTTCGTGTTAAAGACAATATTAGAGAATGTCAATTTAGGGCTTGATACAATCTCAAGACCCTCGTAGCCTTTGTATAATAATAAGAACCAATTATATAAGGGAAGTACCAATTACATAAGGAAAGCTGATGTTAGGAGTAAATAGGAAATCATATGGATATAACTTTTCCCAACATAGATCTAATTTTCCTAATACTTTACCTCAAGCTGGAGCATACATATCATAAGCTCCAAGCTTGTTATATAGATATTTCACTTGAGACCCTTCCAAAAGTTGGCCTTCTGACTTGACATATGGTGTCTCAATCAATTCTTCTTGAAGCTTTTCACGAGCAAAGTGATAATTCACCTCAATATGTTCGGTTCTCTTATGGAAGACTAGATTAAAAGTAATATGAAGACGATGGTATGACTGTGAATCTTTTAGTCATACTTGATGATGAGCACGGTCAATGTAAACTTTCAAATCAAGACGAGATAGATGTTTCGGAGGAGTAGGATTACGGTCAGGAGCAAGTTGAGAAGTGGTAGAATTAGGATCTAGGTTAACATGATTGGGAGTTGTTTGGGAAGGGATGAAGGGAATTGGCAGACCCGCATCATTGTCAATAGAGACATACTGAGCATTATGTTTCTTCAAAGAATGTAACACCAACAGGCACAAAAAATTGATTCAAAAGAAGGGCTGAAACATTTGTACCTTTTTTGCAGATGAGAGTATTCGAGAGAAATGCACTTTATAGCTTTTAGGTCTAATTTATTTGTGACAGGCTGAAGTTGATGAAGAAAACAAACACAATTGAATACATGAGGATTAATAGAAAAAATGATATTGGTAGGGAAAGAGGGTAGAGAATGGAGTTTTACCTGTCAACATAAAAATTGACATTCGATAAAAAAACATGTAGTGAGTACAACATCTCCTCCAAAACTTTGGGGGTACATTCATGTGGATTAACAGGGTACAAGCTATTTTGACAATGTGTTGGATTTTTCTCTCAACTACCCCATTTTGTTGAGGAGTGTGTGGGTGGTAAGATTGATGTTGAGTAACCTATTGTTGTGATTAGATGGAGAATGAATTGGAGAAATATTTTGTAGCATTTTTGCTAGAAAGAATATTAATTTGAGTACTAAACTGATTTTGAATTTCAACATAGAAAGAACAAAAAATAGAGAATAACTTAGAACGATGTTTCATTAGATATATTCAAGTTATTTGAGAGAAATCATCAATAATAATTATGAAATATTGAAGCCAACTTGGATTTGACACGACTTGGACCCCAAGTATTTGTATGGACTGTCAATAAAAGGAGAATCCTTTTATTGACTCAAGGAAAAAAATGAAATACGGTGATTTTTTCAAAGTTGACATACTCATAGTATATATGACGAGTTTGTTGACTAACGAACGCCGCTAACACTACTAACGATGCTTCAAAACATATGAAAGACTATACTAATGACAAGTTACCCAGGCTCTGGTTGGATTTGACATAAAACAAGACCAAAACCCCTTTCACAAAAGGCGAGCTAATCAATCAGACTGTTGTCGTTGGTGGTCATCAAAGGGTGTTGTGTGATGCACACGTGGACAATTTTTGCGGCTAAACCTCCGATGCTGTGCTGATTGCCGACTCCTCCTAGTTGCTTTTGCGTGTTTGATTTTTGGTTTTAATGGGTGGAGATAAGAGTTTTGGACATGTTATAAGGTTTTAGGGTTTTATGGTAAGGGAGGTAAAGAGGTTTTGATGATCTGGGGTTAAACTTGCTTTGATACCATGTTAACCATAATATCAGATAATGTCAACTGAGGCTTGATACAATCTTAAGACCCTCGTAGCCTTTATATGATAGTAAGAACCAATTACATAGTGGTAGTGCCAATTACACATGGAAAGTTGATGTTAGGAATAAATAGTAAATCATATAGATCTAACTTCTCCTAAATAAATTTGACTTTTCCTAATAGTTTGATTATACAAATTTAGCTCCATTACTAAACAAGGGATACATATAGTTTATCATAAGGCAATGCTTGCATCACATTATTTCCTTTTCTTTTTCTCATTTTCATTTTCATTCATTCCGCATATAGCTCATCATTGCTTAGCAATAAAATGAGACCTTTTATATTATCAATGTCCTCTAAAATTTCCTTTATTGTATGTTTGGACTTATGATTTAAAAGGTGTGATTCATTCTATATTAGTTTCTTGAAACTTATGTTTATGTCTATTCTATTATTGGTACTATTAATCAATTCATTCTCAACCTTTTTCAGGGGATTGAAAAATTTAACAAAGCTGCTCAGGAGGTCAAGGGGACAGTGTTGAGTGGGCAGGCAAGCTCATTTTTGAGAATACTTACTTTGGATATAAAGTTGTTTTCATAAATGAATACTTACTTTGGATATAAAGTTGTTTTCATTTGTGATGCACCAAAACTCTGATCTTAATATAAAAAATTAAGTAAAAAAGATTTGAAAAATATGGGGATTCTTATTGAAATTATGAATTTTATGATTTTGAAGAATTATTCTCCATTCTTTTGAAACTGTTACTTTGATTTATGAAATCTTAAAATGAATTGTACTAGATTGTAGCCTTATATTGAAATGTAGTTGGTATTGAAAGAGTAATCGGCATTAGCTCTTGGTAATTAATGGTTAGTGGAGAAAAATAAATTAAATAGGAAAAGCATTTTTGAAGATAAGAGTAATTACGGAATACAAACTTTGGCTTGATCAGATTAAAGAAGTGAGAGGTAAAAAAGCAAAGGTTTCTTTTCTTTGTTTCTCTTTTATCTAGATTAATGATGTCTAGAGAAGTAGGAGCAATTCATGAATATGAGTTTTGGATCTTTTTCTCACTATATTGGGTTCTTGTGAAGCCAGGTCAATTTCAAAAACATTGAAATGTCCGTCCAATTCCCACTAAGGAGCTGTCCCTAATTTACTTCAAATAATTTCTTCAAAGTCAAGATGCCTTGGCTAGAAGGAACTTCCTTTGGTTTTACCTTTCCATATTTGACTGTCATTTTCTTGGTTGCAGGATGCATTTGTTTTGTGGGACACCTATGGATTCCCTTTAGATCTGACTCAGGTGCTAAAATTGCTATTTTTTTTAATACATTTTCTCTTGTGATTATGCATCCTAATTTGCTTCTGTCAATAGTTGATGGCAGAAGAAAGAGGATTACAAGTTGATGTTGAGGGTTTCAATAATGCCATGGATGAGGCAAGGGAAAGATCAAGAAGCGCCCAAAATAAGGTATGCCATCAATAACAGATTAAGGTGAAAACTTTGAAAACAAAAATACAGAGATGGGGAGCATTATGTACCTGACCTCCTAAAATCCCAGAAGATCAAACTTCACATTGATGTAGCTGCTATATGGCCTTTTCCTCCTCTTTTGCTCACAGCATTGTTTGGCAGCAAACTGGTGGTGCTGTTGTCATGGATGCTGATGCAACATCTGCTTTGCATAAGAAGGGAGTTTCTATTACGGATGATTCCTACAAATATACTTGGTTCCAGGTTCGTTTGCCTTTTTCCCATATTTTCCCCATTTGTTTGCAGAACTTTTACTTCTTTTCTTCTGCATTTGAGCCTGAGAAATTAAAATGTTGTCAAGTTGGATATATTTATATCTTATTTGTGACTTTATGATAATCAAACATCTGAAGTGTTTAGAAATTATTTTACCTTTCCTAATTTAAACATTCAAAGTATGTTAATGAACATGGTATCTGTTTTTCATTTTGATCTTAAAATTTTTGTTGAAATGAACTCCTGCAAGTAATAATCTTTCTCCTTTTTTTTCCCCATTTTATCTTTTCCTTCTTAAAGATAATATAGGCATGTAAACAATTTGGGATGACATATTCAACACAATGCATGACGATAAGACTTCGTATAGACGTGAGTCAGCATATAGAACCTTATTGGTACTCATTTATGGTTCATTGATATGTTTGGTAAATTCAAAGCTGTTAACACAAAATTTTCTATCTAAATGAGTGTCACAAAAGCTCCATGAAATATGATCTTTTTTCATATATTTTCTTCTTTTAAGAATACACTGGCTGATACAAATGAGATCTTTTGCCCGCTTTCCTTTTTCTTGTGAGTTCTCTTTTCAGAACCATGAAAGTGTAATAAAGGCCATATATACTGGTTCTGAGTTTGTGGGAAGTACTGCTGCTGGCGATGAAGTTGGTGTGGTTCTGGAGTCTACCAATTTCTATGCCGAGCAGGGTGGTCAGGTAATGCCATTGCAATCAGTAGTTCACCTTGATAATGCCTTTCAGCATACTTGAGACATGCACGAGTGCATTCAGTTGTGTGCTGAGATAGAGACATTTTGACTTTTTCATATTAGTTTATATCAAGACTAAGCATTTAATAAGTTGTCCAGGTGCTGTCACAGTGCCTGTTCTTTTCTTATATTGTTCCTTTGTAACGTCTCCAAGTTTTCTGATTGTAGATTTTTGATACTGGACTACTCGAGGGCTCCTTCGGATCATTTCAAGTTGGCAATGTCCAAACTTTTGGGGGATTTATTGTACACATTGGTATCCTAAATGGAAATACTGGTAGACTTTCTGTGGGTGATAAAGTGACCTGTAAGGTGAAAACATAATCCTCTATCTTTGAGCTCGCATTATATCTTTTTTTTTTTTGTGGTAATAATTCTGTGCTCCTAATGACTAGTTCAGGTTGATTATGACCGGCGTAAATTTATTGCTCCTAATCATACCTGTACACACATGTTGAACTTTGCTCTCAGGGTATGTTATTGTGCGATTTTACAATGAAATGTTAAACTTGTATATATATATTGTCTCAAAAGCGTTTCATCTTAAGATGTTCTTCAAAACATAAGTGTAGGAAGTGCTTGGTAATCATGTTGATCAAAAGGGATCAATTGTTCTTCCTGAAAAACTACGATTTGATTTTTCTCATGGTAAGTTTGACTTATCTACTCTGTTTTAGAATGTTTGTTTAACTCCGTCTATCTTTATGCATTGCTTCTGAAACATTGGTAAGTTGTGTATAGGCAAGCCAGTTGATCCTGAACTTCTGAGGAAAATCGAGTCCATTGTAAATGAACAGATCAAATCTGAATTAGATGTGTTTTCAAAAGAAGCAACTCTTGCAGAAGCTTTGCGGATAAATGGTTTAAGAGCTGTTTTTGGAGAAGTAAGTGTGGGAAAGAATTTTCCTGTATTCTCATATATTGAATAGGAGTATACAACCATATGTAGGACATTACAAGTAGGAATTTAAATCTGGAAAGTTATCTAAAACTATCTAATGTAATCCCTTAATTTAAGGGATTTCAAACTTATCTTATCTATTTACAGCTGTTTAGTACCTCAACAGTAAGCTCTTGCCGGTCATCTACTTGTTCCAAGAATGCATTTGTATGTGACTTGTGATGCCAGTGTCTGCTGTGAATGATACAGGTCTATCCAGACCCAGTTAGAGTTGTGTCAATTGGCCGAAAAGTGGAGGACCTTCTTGCTGATCCAGAAAAGGAAGAATGGACATCAATCTCATCTGAACTTTGTGGAGGTTAATTCTCATCTTTGCTTTACATCTTGGTTCCGCCTTCTCTTTTCTTCCTAATTTTGAATGATGAAATATATGCTTTGTTTTTTATGAATATTAGGTACACATCTAACAAATACACGGGAAGCAAAGGCATTTGCTCTTTTGTCGGAGGAAGGAATTGCAAAAGGGGTTCGTCGAATAACTGCTGTCACATCTGATTGTGCTTTTGAGGCAATTGAATTGGCACAATCACTTGAAATGGAAGTTGCCGAGGCATCAAAAGTGGAAGGAAGCCTGCTGGAAAAGGTCTGTATCTAATTGCTAAGTTGGTTATCTCTGGATACAGGAAAATTTATCGTTCAATTTGATTTGTCTAAAAGTAGATTTGGCATGTAAGAAGGATTTTTTCTTGTTCCACTTTTTAGTATTCTGACTTTATTCTATACCATCAGCTGTTTCTTATGGAGTGTTGTCCTTCACTCTTCAATTTGATATTGAGCACCAATTCCGTTTCTCTTACTTTTGAGTCCTATTTGTTCAAGATCCCTTCTTGGGTAGAACTTGGGCAATCACTTGGAGTTTGTTTTGCAATTAGCATGAGGGGTTAATGAATGAAATGCTTGTGTACTTTTAACCAATTATGTAGAAAAGTGATTTGAAAAGTAGTAATTACAGGGTTCCAGCCTGGCTATGCATAATCTTTGCTCAATTAATTATTATTTTTGTTTCCATTCCCACGCTGATCTTAACTTGTAGTTCTGTAATGCAGATGGAGATATCAAGATGTTTGGTTCTATTTTTCTTGAACTATGTTGCTTTTTTTTGGCCTCAGCTACTAACATATAGAAATATTGAGATTCGTTCGTCATTTTGTTTAGTGTGGAACTGTTTAATGCAAATAAGGTGGCAGAGGAAATTTATCATTATGAATTTTATGATCTCTGTGCGCTTTATTGATGCTGTAAACATAGTAGTTATGTGGTTTTGGTATTTTCTTCATATTACTTTTCGATAAAGGAGAAAATTTGCTTTCCATACTTTTATGAGTGACTGTATCTCGGCTTTTGCTGATATGTTTTCATTTTACAGAAAGTGGCGTTACTAAAAAGTCATGTGGATGGGGCAACTATTCCAGCAGCCAGGAAAGCTGATATTAGGAATAAAATCGCTGTTCTTCAGGTATTTTGATAGGTCAAGAAAGAGACACCTTGTGGCCTATTGTATTGCAACATGATTTTGCTCCTCCGAAAGTTTAGTGAGTGTAATGTTCCTGATTTTGAATCATACTAAAAAGGTTTCCATCAACAGAATCAAGTGAGAAAAGCGCAAAAGAAGATTGCTGAAGAAAATATGCATAAAGCTGTTAAGGTTGCCACCGAAATGGCTGAACTTGCTGCTTCAGATGGAAAGGGTTTCTGCATATCTCGGGTTGATGTGGGTTTGGATGCAGCAGCAGTCCGAGAGGCTGTTTCGAAAGTCCTAGAGCAGAAGGTGATTAGCTGTTTCTTACAACATTCTTCAAACTTAGCTTGTCTGATGTGATTGTAGGGAATGCTTTTTTGATACTCTATTGGTTGCTGCACAGAGAATGTCAGTTATGGTTTTTAGCATTGATGAAAACACCAACAAGGTTGTGGTTTGTGCGGGAGTGCCTGAGAAGTTGGAAGAAGGCAAACAGTTTGAGGTCTCTGAGTGGTTGACTACTGCTTTAGGCCCTATTAAAGGGAAGTGTGGCAAAGGAAAAGGAGGCCTTGCGACAGGCCAGGTCTGTATTTTTCTCCTATTTATTGTAGAAGTGTTGGAAATGGATTCATATCTTATTCACCAATCTTTCCCTTTACCTGGTTAAAAGTTTAGCTCAGACGTTTCAGATTTTATATATATTTGATATGGACACATTTTTTTTGGCGAGGGTTAGAGTTGCAGTTGAGTCGAGCCTCACATGACCCGAGTATCAAGTCTCTTAAGACCCTAGTTTAGTGAGAGCATATTTGGTAATGCCTGTGTGTTTTGAGTTTATCAAGCATATGTTTGCTAGCCAGTGTTTTGGTGTGTAAACAGTTTTTGCACTGGATCTAAGTTTATTTTTCCCAACCTAACCTGCTATTCGAGACACGTACTGATTGACTTGGTCTTTACCTATGAAGAGATGTGCATAAATGTCACTTCCTGCAATAACTTGAACTATATTTTCACATAATCACATGTGTTCCTATTAGATGTTCATTCTGCAATAACTTTATTCACGTCTATGTTCCTATTATTTTTCCAGACTTTGGTATATGTGTTTCTGAGTAGTAATATATTTACATGATGGATATGCAATTTCAGGGAACGGACGCAGCCCAAGTTGACGAGGCCATGGCACTGGCGACGAAATTTGCACAGATGAAGTTGTGAGTGTTTTAGGTGATATAACACTCTTGTTTCTTCCCATTATTGCTTTGGCAGAAAACAAATATAGAACATGCGATCAATTTGATGTAGACATACAGCTAAAATTTAAACAAAAAAACAAAAGGCAAATGGTTCTGTATTTTGTTACTGTAGCAAATATATGCATCATATTCACAAGATTGGTAATATCTTGGAATCTCTTTTCTATTGTGATGGATTTGATTATATGAGTTGTGATTGAAAAAATGAAAGCGTTATTTTTATTATTTAATACATTAAGACTCGAACTTTTGAGTCCTGAGATTAACTCTGGTAAAGCACTATTAAAAGGGAACTTGGTTCCCAAATTTTCACATTGAAAGCTAATAATGTAATCCTGATGTTTGAATTTGCTTGAAGGGTTTTAAATGTTGCCAACAAAAGTGTAATGAATTTGTTAAATTTATTTTAATGGACAATGAAAAATCTATTTCTTTAATGATTAATTGGATAAAAGATATAGAC
>JAOTAZ010000164.1:136720-154754 GCA_025629785.1 Erythroxylum oxycarpum | reverse complement strand
CGAACCAGTAACCAGTAAGGCCACCGGTTCGATGATCGGTCCGATTTTGAGAACATTGATTATACCCATACCCATTCCCAAACTCGTGTTCAAACCAAACGCCCCCTTAAAAAGTATAATAATATGCAGCCATATTTAAACTAGAGAGATTACATTTTTTAAACTAAATAAAAATAAACAATGTTAAAATTACAATAAATTTAAAGAAAAGGAAAACTTATTTTAATGTGCTATGAATTCCCCCGGAGTTTGACCAATGCAAGACTCTGTCTGAGCTGTAATTGTAAACCATGAAATAAGAAAAGAAAAGGAAGGTTTGTTCTTTTCTCCTAATCATTCATTTTCACTCTTTTTTTTATGCAACATAGTAAATATCAGATGTCATATACTGTCGCTCTCTCGCTCTCGCTCTCGGCTCCTCGTTGATTCCTTCTTTTAACTTATTTCGTCGGAACTCTGGGCATCTCCCGCCCGGGAACCACCAAGGCTACTCATTTCCGGTAAGTCTTCCTTGTAATGGGGATTTTCTGAGGGCACCGACGGGTGAGGTGGGGGTGATGTCTCGCCAGGCGACGTCCACGCATTTCCACAAATCCAAGACTCTTGACAATAAATACGTGAGGGACATTTTCTCGTTTAGAATTTTACTTTTCTTTTCGGTTTTGAAATTGTCCCCTCCAGACTGAGTGAGGGTTTTCGAGGTTTGGGATTTGGATTTGAGGCCGTACATCTTTGTTTCCGAGAATGAGGAAAAGGAGTCTCAATTTCGATGGTTTTCTTGTCCTGGACATTGCTTGGGGCTTCCTTTTTTTAAAAAAAAAAATTTAACTGCGTGTTTTCAGCTTACAAAATCTTTGTGTGTGTGTGTGTGTTTGCGTGTTTCACGTCTGTTACTGGCCCCAATGGTTTTATTGTTTAAGCGTTTTCCAATCCAATTTAGTGTTTTCGTGTTAGGTTTTCCTAACATACTTTATGATTTTCAATTTGCAAGTCGATGGACATGTTTTCTTCTTCTTTCCGTGTTCGTTAATATCTGCAACTCATTTGATGAACCCGGAGATCTAATGTTGTGCGTTGCTAACACTTCTGTGATTTCGGTTCCATGTGGCTTGAAGTCCTGCAATCTGAATGTTGGGTTCTATTTAAATTTCATTTTTGGCAATTTTTGATAGGTTCTCGGAGATGAGATTGGCAAAGGAGCTTATGGCAGAGTTTACAAAGGCTTGGATTTGGAAAATGGAGACTTTGTCGCCATTAAACAAGTTTCCTTGGAGAATATTGCGCAAGAGGACCTTAACATTATCATGGTTTGGTTCTGATATCTTCCTTGTTTCTCTTTACTTGCTAGTTTGGGATGGTCACCGAAGTTTCACAACTTATGTTTTCACTGCTACTATTCACGTTTGACCTTTCAATACTTACTCCACAAGCACTAGAAGTTCTAAAAGAAGGCAGTGAGACTGTTTTTTACTCAAAATGACTGAGTTAATGAAGTTGTTAATCAAAAGAAATAAAGAAAAACAACATCCACCAACTTTTGCA
This sequence comes from Erythroxylum oxycarpum, assembly GCA_025629785.1. Classification (NCBI taxonomy): domain Eukaryota; kingdom Viridiplantae; phylum Streptophyta; class Magnoliopsida; order Malpighiales; family Erythroxylaceae; genus Erythroxylum; species Erythroxylum oxycarpum. The sequence continues at coordinate 153,212 of JAOTAZ010000164.1, read as the reverse complement.
GCATGCTGGTCCCATTTGGTTGAAATGGAAAGTTGTAATTGCAGTTTGAGTTTGTAGTCATCAGTTTGGGTCATGTTGGCTTCCTCTGACTAAAATTAAGATTTCTAGGTTCTGGTTTATGGATTTTATGTTTTAATCATTTTTAGATTTTTAAGAATTCCATCTCTGAATACTGTTCATGCAAATCATGTTGTTTTATTCTGGAAATGGATCAGCCACTTGAGCCAGTAATAGCATCTTTAGTCTGATCTTTTCACTTCTTTTTCACAATCATAAGAATTGATGCTAGAACTTGCTGCAACCAGATATAAAGTTTTAAAGTGGTGATACTTATTCAGTTCAGATGAAATGTGAAAAAGGTTGAAAACGCTATTGATTCTGGACCTTCTCATTGCAGATCTGTGCTAAATCCTTATAAAAACTCTCAAAATTGGTAATAGGCTGCTGGAATATCAAGTTTTAGGTTTGGATTTCAGCTTGAAATTCTAAAATTTCAGATTTGGTATAGCTGGGTTTTTTTGGGTTTGACTGCTGGAAATTTAAGCTTTGGATTTCAAGATTGTGGTTGACTAATTTTTCCTCTTTTATTTTTTCTATAGGCCTTAAGCTTTTTTGCATCAATTTCTCTTCTGTATCTTCACTTTTCCTCGATTCTCTACCTTGCCTCTTTAGTATCTTCCCTTGTTGCTTATTTCTTTATCTTTCCTTCTTTCTCTTCTCGTCTTCTCTCCTCTTATTCTTTCTTTTTCTCCTCTTATTCTTTTTTATCACTTTCTCTTCCCTGAAATATCCTTCATTAGGTTTTTGATTATGTTTGACAGTCTTGTCAATGTCAAGTTGGCTAACATTTGATTGTTTCCTTTTGTATTCTTGGTTGGCGGCACTGATGTTTCAGCAAGAGATTGATTTATTAAAGGTAGCATTCTTTTACTTTTATAATTCCTTCAAATTTATTTTCTCTAACTGCAATGTATGTTGTGATAGTTTTGGTGCCTGCTCATTTAACTTTATTTGAGCCTCCATGGGGCTCACTGAGTGTTATTTAAAAGATGGTTATTCTTGATGTTTCACTTATACCATTTTGAATGTATTATTGTCAGAATTTGAACCATAAAAACATCGTGAAATATCTTGGATCATTGAAGACGAGGACTCATCTTTTCATCATTCTTGAGTAAGTAGGATTATACTACTTATGACATAGATTAATAAACCATATATCGCAAAGCTTAAGCATGTTGCTTGTAATTTCCATTTCTTGTTGAGATAGGTACGTGGAGAATGGCTCCCTGGCAAACATCATTAAGCCGAATAAGTTTGGTCCTTTTCCAGAGTCTTTGGTGGCTGTTTATATTGCTCAGGTTTTATTCATGTCTTTGCAGCTAGTTCCTGCTTTTAGGATCAATTATTTCATATGATACATTTTCATTGATTCTCTTTGATGATAGGTTTTGGAAGGCTTGGTTTATCTTCATGAACAGGGTGTTATCCACCGTGATATCAAGGGTGCAAACATCTTGACAACCAAAGAGGTAATTTGCTTGCTCAGTTTCTTTTGATGATGTTCCAGTTTATTTGGAATGGGGGTATGCCTCCCACTACCTGGATCTTGGTGCATACTTTATGCATTAATGCTTCATTATATAATGCAAAGAATGATCAGTTATCGCATATATTTCTTGGTTTGAATTACTATGGTAGTGAATTTAAATGAAGAAGATTATTTACTTCATAATAGTGTGCTGCATAATCGTAAGCGTTATAGATCAGCTTAATGTGTAACTTTTAGATTCCTAATTGTGATTTAGCAATTTATTTATTTTGGTTTATTTGATTTAATATGTGTCCTGTTGCGTGAGTTTTCTACATCACTTGATCCTAAAGACTTAGTTTGCAGCTTTTCCTCTGGTTCCATTATGATGCTGCTTGCATTGCATGACTTGAACATGTTAAGTTGTGATTGTAGATCACAACAAAATGACCCTGTCATTCACCAGGGTTCTAGTCTCAAGTTCCCTATTGAATCCTAGGAGTTCTAATTGGATTGAAAATCTAGGGTTGTAGCAACATTTTGTGATCTATATTTTCAGGGTCTTGTTAAACTTGCTGATTTTGGGGTTGCAACGAAACTAAATGAGGCTGATGTTAATACGCATTCGGTTGTTGGAACACCATACTGGATGGCCCCTGAGGTAATAAGTCTGTATCTATCTTTACTGTTATCAGATTGCCCTGTTCTGTTCTTGTTGTTGGTGTCTTTGTTAAAATTTCTTCTCATCTAATCTTTGAAATTCTCAGAATTGTCTTTAATGAAATTATTTTCTTGAGGTGAATCTTTACTAAAATATGTTATTCTGCTACATGTTTGAAGTTAATAGTTTACTATCTGAGAAAATCTCAGTGTAGTCATCTATCTGAATGATATTAATTGTCTCAATCCAAGTTTAATTTCTAGGTGGGGTAGTAATAATGATTGATTTCATTTCCGCACTTCTGTCTGGGATAGGGTCTTGCATGAGTCATCAAATTTCAGAATATATTTCAGGTTATTGAAATGTCGGGGGTTTGTGCTGCTTCTGATATCTGGAGTGTTGGCTGCACTGTGATTGAACTTCTCACATGTGTGCCTCCCTATTATGATCTGCAACCCATGCCAGCCCTTTTCCGAATTGTTCAGGTTTCTTAAGTATTCTTTTCCTTTAGCAGGTGCATCTCATGCCATGAGTAGTGATTATCATATACAATTTAGCTTCTCCTTCAAACATTTTGCTTTCACACTGCTTGTTCATTAATGATTTCACGAGTTAATTGAATTTCTACGGATTTTATCCTTTGATAATCAAGGAGCTGTATTATATATGGCAGGGAGCCTTCATCTGCTAAGTTTTATTGTGTTTGGTTCTACTTGGTTAGAGACTCAATTAAGGAAGTTACTATTAGGCACAAACAAACATGCACGAATTAAAATGTTGAATGTATATTGCAAGTTACATAAAATTTATGTACTTGCATAGCTTTGTACTAATGACTTTCGTGAAAATAATAATTGCATTCATTGTTCCACTGATGCATGTAGTTACAAATTTGATTAAACCAGAAACACGTTTGGAAATGATTAATGTTCTATGGCGAAAGATAATGCCTCAGAATATTAAATAATACTTCAAGCTTTGGTATATGTAACTCTGATTGGCTGCTATATGTTGTGCATACTAAGCTGATTATTTGTTTGATGAACATTGGATCACAGAAAGTCATAGAGGCTTGCAAAAATATTTTCCTTCATGAATATATTGCGAAAAAACCTCACAAGCTTTCCGGTAAACATTCTCACCTCAGAATGTCCCAAACTCTCAGCTGAATCCCTTTTTCTTCCTAAGAATCAAAAACTGTCCTCGCCCCTATCATTCTTTTCCCCCGTATATATTCTATTCTCCCTACTATTCCTCTTTCCTTCTAACCAACCTAATCATTATGCTGTATAACTAACTTCTCAGCCTCATTATTTTTCCAGGTGTCCCTTCCCCCTACTAGAATAGGCTTTCCATGTTTTTGGGCCACGGGAAAGTTCGTCTAAACATTGACCCTTGCCCTGATTTATGCTACCATGATTTCTATCATAGGGCAACACAGATTCATCTGCAACATGCACTTCAATGATTTACGCTATTAGATTGTAATCATTCTTATTTTTTCAGGATGATCATCCTCCATTACCTGATACCCTATCTCCTGACATTACTGACTTCCTCCACCAGTGCTTCAAGAAGGTAATTTATTTTTCATGTTGTTATAGTCTTCAATACAGAAATTGTAGAGTATGGCATAGTGACGATCTTTGCAGAGTATTGCTTTCTGCATTTATTTGCTGAAAGTATTGCTTTCTTTAATGGATTTTTCAGATTTCATATGATCAAACTTTTTGTTTCATCAAAATTTTGACTTTTTTGTGCGACTGGCACCGGTTTGGTGTCCTTTTAGGTAATTCTATAGTTATTAATCTGATCTCTGATTCCACACTTCAGGATGCTAGACAAAGGCCTGATGCAAAAGCATTGCTTTCTCACCCCTGGATACAAAATTCTAGGCGTGCTTTGAATTCATTTCGTCACAGTGGAACAACAAGGTAGTGTTTTTCTGCATCTTCTCTCTTTCTTTCTCTCTCTATAACTTCTAATTATTGTTCCTTAAAGTATTTTTAGTCCTGTGCTTAATGTGACAATGCAGTTCAGTTCTGTTGTAGTCCATACAGTATCAAGTCAAAACAAAGAGTGTTGTCTTATAACACAGAATGAGAAAACCAATTACTATATAGGAATGTCATATGGTTTGTCCACTGCACCTAATTTGTAAATCAAACATAACTAGATGAAACTGGTGCTCCTTTTTTAAACTGGAAGAAACTAATTGATGAAGTTGGGATTAGTTTGGTTTTAAAATTAATGTCATGGTTTCCTAGTTCTTAAAGCTCCAAAAAACTGTGTGACTTTATTGGAGCCTTGCCTCTTGTGTATAATGTTAGGCAAGGCCGAGGAAATTACTAGAATCAGAACTATTGAACTCCTTTTATGGTTGCCTTTGTTGTTCATCTCTGCCATTTATTCTCCTGTTATCGATGTAAGAATCACCTTGTAAATAAGTCTATGTGAAATTAAAGACTGGATAAAAACTCAAAAGGTGCAATGTTTTGGGAGGTGCAACAACATATTGGTGAATGCGTCATCAGTTAATTAGCCTGCAATTTAAATGGTTGTACTATGATTGGATAAAAATGCTACCGTTTGGAACTTGGGAAAGTGAGAGCCGATGAGATTGGCTAGTATCAGAGTCCTTGCATGATGAGGACATGATATAACACTGTCCTTTCTGATGATGTCAAAAGATTGGCCCTGGTACTATCTAAACAAATTTCCTTTTTCTGATTTTTGTAGAAGTGTACAGGAAGATGCTTCAGTTGATACAGAAATTTTAAATGGAGAAAATCAGAGTGCTGGTGTAAGTGCTTCTGGGGAAAAAACTGAAGCAGCAGCTGCTGATAATGTTAACGTAAGAAACCCATGGCCCGTTCATCTTGAGACAAAAAAGAAAAGAAGAAAAAAAACAACAAAATAAATCCTGAAAATGCATGGGTTTTTCTATATCATTCAATTTTTCTTCTTCTTAAATGTTGTTTCCATTGATCTTGTTGAGCGTTTTAATGGTGTTCATTATTCACCAATAACGTCGATTGTCCTGAGGGTTTAAAAAGATGACGAGATCCTGAGGGTTTAAAAAGATGACGAGAGTTATCTGCTAAATGTTGCGTTATGTTCATTGTTGAGTTGAGAATATGATGTTGCCTATCAAATGATTCTCCACTCTTAGTGCAGTGAAGATAAATTTTTTTGGGGATACCTCCAATTTTTTCTCTTAAGGCTTTCATTCTTTGTTTCCAGGAATCAAGAAAAGAGGTCCTAGTAGAGGGTGATGATGTCAAGAAGTCTGATAAGGCTCATTCTTCTGATTCAGTTCTAGTTGAGGAAACTACACAATTAGAAGATGATCTTCAACCAGATCAAGTTCCGACCTTGGCCATTCTTGAAAAGTCATCTCTGCAAACTGGCTCAGGACGACTATCTGCCTCCAAAATCATAGCTGCTTGTGCTCCACTTCATGGTTCTACACATAATCATGATCAGAATGAGGTTTTAATGAATGTTCAAGACGAATCTCCTAAATCAAGAAGGAAAAGCATGGATAGGAATCTTGGAGCAAAAGGCAGTTCTGTATATCCTGAAAGTGAATCATTTGGTTTTTCTGCAAAAAGTCAAGATAATGGACAAAAGGTACATTTGGTCCAGTTAATATTCTCAAAATCCTTTTTATTATCTTTTAACGGGTCATTTTTTCTCTAAAGAGGAAATATAAAATGTTATTTCGATACATTCAACTGTCAAACAAATGCATGTTAGGAAATTTTCTGTTTTTGTAGCAAAGGATTATAGAAACTATTGCTAAATGCTGCCATGTGCATATGAGGCTTTATGACTTATGGAAGTTACAATTGAAATAGGAACTTGTTATCCATATAACATTGAGTTCTGTTTGTTAGTTTAATACAGTTGCTTGAATAGAAACTAACATAATGCTCTTACCATAGTTTTTGGCTGCTTTAGCCCTTCCTATCATTTGCATGAAATTTGGAATCATAGTAATGTTTCAGCTCTGAGTTTTTTAGTTGGTAATTGCCTTTTAATGTCTGCAAAGATTAAGTTACAATTTATTTTATTTGATTTTTGTCAGAGATATTGAAAGACTTTAGATTGTAATAATACTTTAAAGTAATTGTATATATTCTTTCAAAGTAGTTATCTAGCAGTTCCTGAACAATAAGAAAAACCCTCTTCAGTCCGTGTCCTTGCCATTGTTGTACTCCTTCCATGGTCATATCAAAATTTTAAAATCATATGGCTCTTAATCCGGCACTTTGAAGGTGTTGAAGACATCAGTAACCTTGGTAGAGAATGAGCTTAGTAGGTTCAGTGACCCTCCTGGAGATGCTTCTCTGGATGATTTATTTCGTCCCCTAGACAATAACCCAGAGAACCGAGCTGCTGAAGCTTCAACATCGACATCATCACAAGTGAACCAGAGGAATGCATCTGAGAATGATGCTGGAAAAAATGACCTGGCTACAAGATTGAGAGCTACTATTGCTCAAAAGCAAATGGAGACTGACATGGGGCAGACAAATGGCGGTGGTGACCTGCTGCGCCTAATGATTGGTGTTTTAAAGGATGATGTGATTGATCTTAATGGCTTGGTATGTCAAGTGTACATTATATAAATAAATAGTTTGTTTCATGGATTAAAGTTGAGGCCTTGTCATTTGCTAATCTTGATGTTGCAGAATTAGACCTTAGTTATGGTGTTGCTACCATCTATAATTTACTCAGAAATATGTAGGAAGTGGGTTTTGAAAAATTTTGAAAACAGTGAAAGATATGTAGGGAAACTCTGCAAAATAACAGGCTGTATACAAAATATAGTGGATAGTGCCATTACTTGAAGCCATATCTTTTCCCCTCTTCTTTCTATTAATTTTGCTCTGCTGATGATGCCTTCTCTGCTTACCTTTTCTTTTCTCAGGTTTTTGATGAAAAATTGCCTGCTGAGAATCTTTTTCCTTTACAGGTATCCCTGTGTTATACCGGTATTGGTTATCCTTTTGTTACACTAGTATCATGCTGCATCTTTAATTCTCTCTCATTGTTAATCAACTGTTCAATACTCTACTTTACAAATTCCTGATCAACAGATTCCAAGTATCAAGAAAGTTGATACTGTGAAGTTTTGACACTGTTTTTATTCTCAATGATTTCTCTCTGTAGGCTGTTGAGTTTAGCAGATTGGTTGGGTCGTTAAGACCTGATGAATCAGAAGATGTGATTTCTTCTGCATGTCAGAAACTCGTTGCTATCTTTAACCAGCGCCCTGAGCAGAAAATTGTTTTCATCACACAACATGGTTTGCTTCCTCTAATGGAATTACTTGATGTTCCAAAAAATCGGGTATATCTACCAAGTACAAACCTCTAGAAAAGTTTATACTTCACTTGTTATTATCAACTTTTATTGGACTGTCATAACTGCTAATAATAAGGATGTTCAATGATTTCCAACGTTGCAGGTGATAGGTTCTGTTCTTCAACTTATAAATCAGATTGTAAAAGATAATACCGACTTCCAGGAAAATGCTTGCCTCATTGGTTTGGTAAGTTACAGATGCATTTGCGTTGTATTCCATATATTTTTCTATTTTTGAGAATTTTGTGTTACGTTTATTTCTGGGAATGGTCTGATAAAGTTATGTAGTTAGTGTAGGATCAATTAAGAGTTGTGTCCGTTTTTTGGAGATGTTTTCTCTTATGAGTCGCACCAGTGTAGTTACTTTGTTTTCCTGTCCAAGTCTTCTTGTTCCAATTTTGTAAGGACATGTATTCTAGTTCTGAGGCTAAGATTTCATTTTTCACTCACTGATTTTGTATGTTTGAGTGTGGTTTACAATTCTTTGAGTTAATATATTTGCTTGCTAGTTGTAGGCCTGGTAGAAGATGGAAATTAGCTGTAACATATTTCTGACATTCTGATTATATTCAACACTAGATTACCTACTTTACTTTGGATTTTTAGTTGGTGATAGATTACAGCTCACTATCAATTAATGAGAGCTAGCCATAGGTGTATGAATGTCTTTTGAAAAGCATTAGAATTCCATAATTCAAGCTTCCTATCTAACTGTTGTAATTGAGCAGTGAGAGGATCTTATAATAGATTTCTCACCTTTGTTCTCTCTCTCTCCCCCTAGTATACCGATGGCTTGAATTGTCTGACAGATCCCTGTGATTATGAGCTTTGCTGGTCCTGATCGTCCTCCTGAAATCCGCATGGAGGCAGCTTATTTCTTGCAACAGCTTTGTCAGTCAAGGTGGGGAGTTATCCTTTTTCTCTTGTTGGTGCTGCTTCTTTGAATTTCATCTCCTTGTGGAAACACAAGAGTTTAACTGAAAATCTTGGCTTTTTGTTACAGCTCTGTGACACTACAAATGTTTATTGCTTGCCGTGGAATACCTATTTTGGTGGGCTTTCTAGAGCCTGATTATGCCAAATTCAGGTTTGTTGTTCTTTGTATCTAGTAGAAAGCAGTTACTTTTGTTTGAGCAATGTATGGTGGATTTGCAATAGAAGTGCAGCCATTGTAATAGCTGATGTGTGTCCCTTGTGCTTCCTTTTTCCATCTAACTACTGATTTAATTCTCTGCATTCAGGGAAATGGTTCATCTGGCTATTGATGGGATGTGGCAGGTCTTTAAACTTCATACATCAACTCCTAGGAATGATTTCTGTCGCATAGCTGCTAAGAATGGAATACTACTTCGGCTTATTAACACCCTCCACAGCTTGAATGAGGCAACTCAGCTAGCTCAGCGACCACGTTCTGGTCCACTGGATGTCTGTCATCCTATCTTTAATCGGAATGAACAGCCTCTTTCTTCCCCTGATCTTGATATCCTTAAGGTGAGGCATGGAGTGATTGATCACTCCTTGCCAATTGGAGCACCAGAACCTTCCCGTGCTTCAACTTCTCATTCTCAAAGGGTTGACACCATTCAATCGGATGGTAGATACATAAATGATGATAGACTTCAATCGGGAAATGCCCCATTGGAAACTTTGGTCACTTCTAAGGTTGCTGACTCAGCAGCTTTGGAGAAATCTATGCATATAGTTTCCAAGGAACCTTCGGTAATTGCTTCTAAAGAGCAAGAAAGCTTAGAGCGATGGAAAGTTGATCCAACTCGAGCAGATGTTGACCTTAAACAACAAAGATTATCTACTTTATCCACTAGAACATCAGACAGGCCACAAAAGATAATAGAAAGTGCATCCAACGGTCTTCCAACCATGCTGCCTAGTCAACCAGAGCAAGTGAGACCTCTTCTCAGCTTATTGGAGAAGGAACCCCCATCAAAGCATTTCTCTGGTCAATTGGAGTATGCACGTCACCTCTCAGGGTTGGAGAAACATGAGAGTATACTCCCGCCGTTGCATGCATCTGAGAGGAAGACAAATGGTGAATTAGATTTTCTGATGGCTGAATTTGCAGGTATTATTTTTGGTTAGTTTGCAGGTAGTTTTTCGTAGTTACGACTTTAGATTATTAAAACTTTTCAAAGTTAGAGCTTATAGTTGAATCAGTTCATGGATGTGTTAAACATTGTCTGAATAAATTTTTTTTTCAATACCAGCATATTACTGTATCTTCAATCAGCTGTTGGAAAGATTGATCATGTTAAATGCCAGTCAATAGTTTTTTTAGTCGAACTTCAAGATTTTGAACAATTCACCCTTTATGCTGTCAATGTGTCTTCCTTCCGGATGGTTGGATTTTATTTGTTTGTCAATTTCTGTCTGTCTCATGTTTGCTTTCCCAGTGGAGAATTTGACTTTGTCATACATGTGAAAGCATCACTCACGGTGTTGTTTTCCAATTGGGAACAATTTTCTGATCTGGTTGAGTCTGATTGATTTCTCAATGACAGAGTTGTCTGGGCGTGGAAAAGAAAATGGAAATCTAGAATCTGCTCCTAGAATCTCACATAAAACTCTAACCAAGAAAGTTGGAACATTCGCATCTAATGATGGAGCTGCTTCTAAATCTGGTATTGCATCACAAACAGCATCTGGTATACTGTCTGGTTCTGGTGTTTTAAATGCTAGACCGGGGAGTGCAACATCATCTGGGCTACTCTCCCACATGGTATCCACCATGAATGCAGATGTTGCCAGGGAATACTTAGAAAAGGTCGCAGACCTCTTGCATGAATTTTCAAAAGCTGATGCAACTGTAAAATCCTATATGTGCAGTCAAAGCCTTCTTAGTCGTCTTTTTCAGATGTTCAACAGAGTTGAGCCTCCTATTCTTTTAAAGGTGTGTAACAGACAAATTGCTATCATTCTTGCTTAAGATTGTCTCGTAAATTTCTTGATGCTACTTATGTAAACAAATTTTACATGTTCCAGATACTGGAGTGTATCAATCATCTGTCAACCGATCCAAACTGTTTAGAGAATCTTCAGCGAGCTGATGCAATTAAGTACTTGATCCCAAACCTGGAACTCAAAGATGGACATCTTGTTGGACAGATTCATCAGGAGGTAGGACTGCATTGCAGCCAAACCTTCAACTTTGTGATTCTACTGTGGTGCGCGTGTGCATTGTAATTGAACTGTCCTAAATTTTGTGAATAGGGTGCAATGCACATGCAGATTCATGTTTATTATTATCCTTTGAATTGAATTGGATCTCTTTAATCTCATCTAAACAGTGTCAGGACTCTGACTTTGATTGCAGCCTTAAGTACATTTTTATATGAGAGTTAATTAACACCAGCATACTAGTTTACAGTTTTTCATTACTGAGCTGCTCATTTGGTGGAAGGTAAAATTTGTCTAATTTTTTCTTCAACCTTTGGAAAAATAGTGGTACTTTCTTTCAGATTTCATAGTCATGATTTGATATGGGAGTGAAGTAACGACGACATACTTTTCTGTGTAGTTTACAGTCTTTAATTAGTAACTGGTGACTTGGTGGAACTTAACTTTTCTGTGTAGGTGTTTTTGCTAACTAATATTAGAATTGAAAGATAATTGCATGTAGTTAAATTAAGTTCTAGAAAGAGCTGAATGTGTACAAAATACTGGTGCAAGAGGCTAACATCATCTGTTATAGAAGCAATGAGGACATGATCAGAGAACATATACAATGCAGTGTGCCTAAATTATGTTAGTCCTGATCAAATGCTTCCAATGATAAATATTAAAGATTCGAGTTGGAGATCAGAAAGGAATCGAGTTTGAAGCTTATCCCTTGCTTTCACCTTTGGAAACTACCAATGCTTTCTTTTCTAGTCCTGCTATATCTAATCTTCACCACAATTTTCTTATTTATTTATTGCTATGATCAATGGGACAAACAACTAACAGAGCCTGTTTATGGAGTACAAAGGAGCAGTTAGAAGTTTCCTAGTCAACCTTCTTCCCAGCGAATATTACGCTAGAATTACCATCTTGCAAGGCTTTTGTTGGTATGATAAGCGGGACAAATTACTTACCAAACCCGTTTAAGGAACTTGTGGTATGAAGAAGCATTTAGAGGTTTCTAAATCATGAACCTTTTCTTTAAAATACTATAGCTGAAAAATACCATACTGTGAGGTCCTTCCTGCATCTGGTTTATATCACCGGTAGTTTTTTCTTCATCAATCTCCCCTTTACAAAATTTAAAAATCTAATTTCATATATTTGACTCATTTTAAAATTTTGGCCGTAACAATTAGCTTAAGCTGCTCTTAACCTTTCTTTGTCAATTCTTTTTCTTGAAGGTCCTCAATGCCCTTTTCAATCTGTGCAAGATAAATAAGAGGAGACAGGAACAAGCTGCTGAAAATGGAATCATTCCACATTTAATGAATTTCATTATGTCAGATTCCCCTTTAAGACAGTATGCATTACCTCTACTCTGTGACATGGCTCATGCATCACGTAATTCAAGGGAGCAATTGAGAGCCCATGGAGGTTTGGATGTGTACTTGAGCCTACTTGACGATCCACTTTGGTCAGTTACAGCTTTGGATTCAATAGCTGTTTGCTTGGCTCATGACAATGATAGCCGCAAAGTGGAACAAGCACTGTTGAAGAAGGAGGCTGTTCAGAAATTAGTGAAGTTTTTCCAGTGCTGCCCGGAGCAGCAATTTGTGCACATATTGGAGCCATTCTTGAAAATTATCACGTATGCATTCTGTATCTTAAAGATCAAGTATTTAGCTATTAGGGAAGTTACTGTTATATAAAGGAGGAAATCATTCTATATCTACATATGTGCTTCATTCAGTAAATTGTTGTAATTTCAGCTTCACATTGGGTCTTCTATCTTTTCTATTGTTGGGTCTGCTATTTGCGTATTATTTATGTAGGTCATCTCTATTGTTCTCAGGCTTTTGCATTTTGCATTCTACGTATGTGGTTCAGATTACTTGTTCATATTCCTGTATATAACGAAGTAATCATCCTTTTGAATTATGAATCTGAGATGCACTGAATACACGTGCCATGGGATCTAAAGCCCAATCTTTTTATGTGGTCATGCGTTTTTGGTTTTTAGTTGTGCATAGAAATATTGGCTTGTGGCTTACCTATAACCTTTTTTTCTTTTCGCAGCAAATCATCTCGAATAAATACAACATTAGCTGTCAACGGGTTAACACCTTTGCTCATTGCTAGGCTGGACCACCAGGATGCAATAGCTCGTCTTAATTTGCTCAAATTAATAAAGGTAATATTAGATTTTTTTAATATAGGTAGAGTGTAGGGTTATTAATAAGAATTGGGCTTCAGTCAATTATTGCCAAAATGACTATAACTAGTCATTTGGTTAGTTGGTCCTTACCACTTATAAACTCTTTAACATTTTCATGTTTAGTTAATATGGGATACTCTAACAGGTAAAATTTTGAATTTTACTCAGCTGTCCTTTAAACTATGTTCAAATTTGTAAAATCTCAATTTAAAAAATTGGTGATAAAATGGTTAACTTTGAGCAGTTACAGCAATTAATGAATTTGAAAAAGACTTTAAGAGTATGAGGGTTATGTAAGGGGTTGGTAATTGAAAGTGGAATCATTTAGAAAATGTCAATTGAACAATTAATCATAGAATTAAGATCACATTGTTTGAGGCTTACTGTTTGGGGGTCAGTTCAGAGACTAGATCTTAAGGTTTTCATTCAAATTATTGCGACTTCACATGAAGTTTATTTTTTTTCTCTTTTCAGAATCTTGTAACCTCAAGGGACTTTAGAAATTAATCTTTGTCGGAAATTTATTGGAAATATAATTTTAAAAAGCTTTGCCTATCAGAAAGCATATTGGGAGAATCTTACCTTGAAATTTTGATGTTCTCGCTTGTCAGTAACTTCTGAACAATGTATTTTCAGTGGATACATGTTTTTTTCCTCCTGGAAAATCTGCTTTCTTATGAATGGATGAGATCTCTTTAGAGTTTTCTTTACCTTTTCTTGTTGCATGTTCATGTTTTTTTTTCCCCCTGGAAAATCTGCTTTCTTATGAATGGATGAGATCACTTTGAGTTTTCCTTACCTTTTCTTGGTGCATGTTCCCCATAGGTAGCAGCTAATGGGTTTTCTTTACCTGTCGGGTTCCAACATTCTTCATTTTCTTTCCAATAATTTGTATATTATTTCTTGGGGCATGGTATATGAGGACATCTTCTAGTCAATCATATGGAGAACTTCTAAAGATAAAGCTTTTATTATTTGGCATTGCCCTCACCTGATACGTGCTTTTAGTATTTGTTACCAGCTGTTGAAAATACTGTTCATGTGATATATTTTGATGAATTGTAAACTGCATCCGAAGCGCTGTTTCTCCTTCCTATAAAGTTTGATGGTTTATTGGAATTTCGATGTGTTAGGCTGTGTATGAGCATCATCCTCGGCCAAAGCAATTGATCGTGGAGAATGATTTACCCCAAAAGTTACAGAACTTAATTGAGGAACGCAGGGATGGACAAAGCTCAGGAGGGCAAGTCCTTGTTAAACAAATGGCTACTTCACTGCTTAAAGCCCTTCATATCAACACTGTCTTGTAAATATTCATTTCGTAAATTTGTTCTGCAACATGTAAATACGGTTCGTTAGGCAGGAGTGTTTTTTTTCCTGTTTTTCTTGTTTTCTTTTGGTTTCATTTTCGCAGGTAGTTTCTTGGTTCTTTCATCTAATCTCCGTTTCAAGGTTGGGATGGAACAAGTTGCTCTGTTTCACATAGGTGTCTAGAGACTTACAGGGGTGGCTTTCTTTGTGTTTTTGGCTTCAGTGAGCCGCCACATTGTCGGCTACTTTTACTAATTTCATTGACTTGGTTTTCATTCCGTACTTTTTTTCGCCCCCCTCCCCAAGTCTCTTCCTGTATTGTCCAAAACAATGTAATATTTTGAATTACAAAGAATAGTAAGTGTTGGACTTGTGCTGGGAATGAAAAAGCCAGGTGATACTGGCTTTATTGTTAAATTCGTGCTATTGAAATGGTAGCAGTGTCTATTATTATCCTTTAGATGCTATCAATTCTTTGCCAATTTCTACTCTGCGATCATTTCACAGGGTGCAAATGCAACTCAACTTGGAAGCAAAGATATCAGGTAGTTTTGAATGTATTTATTGCTAAATTCTTGCAATTGCAATAGTACCATCTGAGTCTGTTGTTAGCTTAGCTTCACTTACCTTGAGATACACCTTCAATCACTTCCGAGTTTACTGATCCGTTTGAGCTCCTGCACCACCTCGTTCATGGTAGGCCTTTCTTGTGGATTTCCCGTGACACATCCCTCCCAGATATGCACAGGCCATAAGCTGCTCTGGCTCTCCATCTTTAACCATCTTTGATTTCAGATAAAGCGTCAGTGCCTCTTTCCGGGGAACATGATGCATATAATCATTATTCTGCTCTGGTGTTATACCACCTGTAGCATTGGCAATGGCTGTTAAGCTGCAGCTCCCGTGTCCATTTTCTAGAGAAGAAGCTTCCTTGTATATGTCATAAACCTTCTGCCCTGTGAGAAGCTCAAGTAGCACTGCACCAAAGCCGATCACATCGCTTTTCTCAGTGAACTGACCTGTCAGTACGGACTCTGGAGCTATGTATTCAATAGTCCCATCCACTTCTGCGTCTACATGTGTTTCCCCTGGTGGGATCACTAGCGATAACCCGAAATCAAATTGCTTAGCTTTCAAGTTAAGATCCAGTAAAATGTTATCAGACTTTACATGTCGATGAATGATGGGTTGCGACATGGCCATGTGCAGATAAGCAATTGCTTCGCCAACTTCAATGGCAATTCTTAGCCTTCTTTGCCATGGAAGTGACACATTGGGACTTACTTCTATAGTTCCATCCACTCCATCCTCCATTTTATACAGGTACTCGGAAAGAAAGCCAGTGGATGCATATTCAAAGACCAAGATTGGAACTTTGGTCTCTAAGCAACACCCCAAGATGTTTAAGACATTGGAATGGCCAGTGATTTGAGAAGCTATGGCAATTTCTCGTATGCAGCAACTGATATAGCAATCTTCTTCATCTTCATTTTCTACCATTTTTTTAATGAAAATAGGGCGGCCATCATGGGTGCCCTTGAACAAGTTATAGTTAATATCCCTAAAACAGACACCATTTTCATGATAGGTGTTGGTTGCCTTATGCAGCTCGTCCTCGGAGAACATTCTAAGAGGACTATGTTTACCATTAGATGGTACGGTAATCAACTCTTCCAGCAACAGCCCTCCATTTCTTGTTGAGAAGTTCTTTGGTTTTCTGAGGACTTGATGCATCAACTTTGCCTTGAGCAACATTCATAACAAAATGATTACTTCCATACAACAACTGGGATAAACATGATATTAGATGATAAAACATGATATTAGAAGATAGTCCGACCATAACCTAGAAACAGGAATTAAGCATAGCAGATACATATATGCATATGAATATATGTTCTTACCATATGTTGAGAGCATTAAAGACAGCGGTTGTGCTGGGGAGCGACCAACCCATGCTTGTTTCATAAGTTAATTTTTGGCAGTCGACTTCTGAAAGTCGATACGTGTACATCCTTCTTCTTGACCCTTAAAAAGTAGTTCTTAGTTGTATAGTTACGTATAAAGAACTCTTGAAGTTGATATGGAGAAAAGACAAGGAAAATGCTATCAAAGGAAGTCATTTACTTGAAGTTGTTATTATAAATTATCATCTCCGGCTTAATCCCACTCCTCACTTTCTTATGCATAGAGAAATCATCTGATGTAATAAAATAATTATTACTTGATTTTTGACCAAACTCTTAAGATTTGAAAAGTGAAAAAAAAAAAAAAGTCTAAAGGA
>JAOTAZ010000164.1:111837-123322 GCA_025629785.1 Erythroxylum oxycarpum | reverse complement strand
GGGCGAATATTTTATCGTTATATTGAAGAAGGTGATATATTATTCTATTTAATATATATATATATATATATATAAATAAATAAAAAGGCTACTAAAATCATAATTCTGTTCCAAAATGTTCAACCGACGGACAAAATTAAGAAACGAATTACTAACTGCCTAAAAAGTTGTCGACTTTAGCGCTCTGGGAGGCTGACAGAAACCTCATGCATAGAGGAGGATTAACTCCAGCCAGAGAAAGTATGGCTTGTGGAATTCCCCACAGAGAGTCACCGCAGATGAGTCCTGAAGCCACCGCTGGTGTGTAGTCACGAGCCTTCTGCTTGTTCCTCCGCTCCCATATGAACAGAATCAAGCTTCCAACACACATGTCTATGGCAAAGTAGGCACCCAGATAGAATGGTATAGCGATGCACATTGGAATTGGCATGAACCTGTAGATTCTGTACTTGGTTTCGTACTTTCTTAGTAGCTCGGTTACGAGGTTGATCGCCATAGCTCCAACGAAAAATCCGATGCACATCGTGAGGCAGTGTTTTGGAAGGGAAGAGACACCCTCTGTCCCCAGAAGCGCCATGGCTCGGTATATTCCCGCAAAGGGTGCTGGATAGGGGCCATTAGGATCTCCTAAGGGGTAAGCTTTGTAGAAGATCCAAAAGACAAGAGGACTCAGAACGCAACCCATGGCTGTGCCACAGACTTGGCTGAAGAACATAGAACGAGGAGAAGAGAGAGTTAGATATCCTGTCTTGAAGTCTTGCATGAGGTCAGATGCCGTGGAGACTATGTTCATCATCACACCACAAGCTGCAAGTCCGGCGAGGACGCCACCTTGGGGGAGTCCAATCCATGCACTGAAAATGATGATTGCAACTTTGCCGTAGTTGGACGCCAGAGACCAGTCGGTGAGACCGCAGCCATAGGCGTTGCAGAAGCCGAAAACCGGGGCCATGACGTAGACGGTGAGGATATGGTACCATTTCAATGGGTGAAAGATCAATGGAACTGTGATGATAGATATTGCCGCCAGACCAACGTAGCCAAGCAACGCCACCCAAATTGGAATTTGGTCTTTTAAGAAGAATTCATTTCTCCGTTGCTCGTCATAATTTGTGATGCGAGCATCGAGGTCTTCAGGTGCTACGACAGATGAATCCTTCCTTTTTGATGATGATGACGCCTGAGTAGCCAGGTTGATTAGAGTCTTTAGTAGCATGTAAATTACGTGGAAAAGACCATCACCGAGCATGGTTGAAATTGCAATAAACACCTGCATTCACAATGTCCAATATCATTTATTAAACAATACAACGGAGCAAAATAAGCTTGCTTGATAAGCACCAAGAGTATGAGTATGTACCTTGTATCCCTGTAGGGCATGGAGACTGGTACCGCTAAGACTAGCACTGTACCATATACCCTTCTTAGATTCGCTAAACGGCCACATAATCCCCCACGAAATGATGGCTCCCAGAAGCAAAGATGTGTTCACAATGTAAGGACATATCATTCCAACCCCTACGTAGGTTGCAGAGAAGTCAAAGTAGAACCTGGGAGAGACAATTATTTTTATGATCAGTTCCACTTCCAAGGTTTTAACGTACCCAAGTCTGCGAATTTGTAGCTTACAGTAATACTAGATTCGTTCTAGTCACGTAGTTAAAAGCTTACTTCTGCTTAAAGGCTTTCAGACCAAAAGTTGGGAAGTTTGTGAACCCACATGAATCACCGGCGGTGTAAAACCACTGGAAACATCCCCACAAGAAGCTGCCAACGGCGGATTTAAAGAGAACAGCAACTTGCTTCCTGTCATCAACACGACACATATACATTAGTTTCAGTCCTGTCTCAAACAACAGTAATTCTACTCTCGTAATTCATGCTTACTTAGCTAGCCTGGCTCCTTTGGGTGTATGGAAGCTGTTGATAAGGTAGGCAGTAGCTGTTCCACTGGGATATGTTAGCTTGTACCTTAATATCATCAGCTGTAATTAATTTGCCAAGAAAGTGCAGGGTAAGTATATATGTGAGAAGGATATTGCAGAAATTTTGAAGAAGCAAGAAGATGAAGGTTTATGTGCTTACTTTTCTCAGGAGGACGATAGAGAACAAACCAACAAAGCTGACAAGGAAGAGAAATCCCATCATCCATCCAAGGGAGAGCCCCTTCACATTGTCCGGTGTATTCCCGGCATCGAGTTGAGCTGCTATTCTTGGACTCATACCCATCAAGTAACTTGCAGTGCCACCTAGCAGTAATCCAAGAAGTACATAAATCAACCAATAACAATCTCTTGCTATATAAGATTTGACACTGGTTTATACTGCACAGTTTAAAACACATAAAAATGATAGAAACGTGAACCAGAAGACCCAAGGTCAGCTTTTTCGTGCAAGTATTCATACAAAATACAGTTCTATTGCGGAATGCAAAACAATATTAGGTGGCTTTAAGAAACTAGTAGGGGATTGATTGAAGAGAGTAAACATACTGCTAAAGGCAATTCCAGAGGAAGCAACCACACATGTTTGCACCACAGTATTCTCTTGCCTGGTGAAAGGCTGCCTCAACATGCCGCACTTCTCAAGCACAGTGGACCAAAACTTCAGGATGGCGAAACCCAGCAGCCCGGCTGCGACGTTCAGTGAGGGGATGACACCGGTGGTGAGGTTGAGCTTGCACACTATGAAGTTGAAGACGATACTTAAACCAAAGGCCGTAGTTAGAGCTCTGAAAGTTATTTGCTTGGTCCATGGCGGCACTTGGGTGCCCCTGAAAGCTTCCTCTATAACAACCTTTTTGTCAACCTCTTCCCTTCTTGAAGGGCAAGTTCCAATGCCTTCATCTACTTCTTCTTGGGTTCTCTTCATTGTCTCTCTCTGTTCGAATAGATGAGATAGAAGATAGAGCTGGTGATTATATATACAATATATATATAAAGATTGCAAGGCCTGGGAAATCCGAAACTACAATTCGAACGAAGAGATTTGTGTCAGTGTAGGATTCTGCTTGCTTTGCAATACCAACGTTAGACTACTTGAGAGACATCAGAGTCATTGTTTAAAACGAGTTGTGCCACCAGCAACTAGCATGTACGGACGGTTGAGATATATACAGAAGAAAGATAAACCAAGAGGAAGTGTTGGGGTAGAACGAGGAAATCTTGCCACCCTTTTAGTCTTATAGTTGATTACATTGTGATATTGTTATTTATAAACAAATAATAATAATACTTTAATATCCCTTATGAAGAGATATTCGTAATTTATAATATTCAGTCATGGTAATTATAATTTAAATTATTACTTTAATCCATGGCCAGAGAGTCAGAGACACCCCATCGTCCTCAAGTCGGTTTGTTGAGATACGGTATCTCCAAGATTACCGGATTTGATTGCATATTATAAATACACGACAACATGCACAAATATCTGCAGATTGGTAGTTAAGAATCAAGGATAGAAACCTTAAATCATACTTGTTTTGCTACATTTTGCGTGATGAATAAGTTCCTCGATCAAGACAAGGTTGGAGCAATTGAACATATTTACAGGAATTTCACCTGTGAAAGGCTTGTTGCGTAGTAAACCATTCCCGAGGGTATATCATAATCTTGGCAAGTGATGCAATGGATAAATGTCCAGTTTGATTTATATTAATACTCTGCAATACAAAAGACACTATCTTTTTTCCATCTAGCAGGACCAAAAAATGAAAAGCTTTCACTTAATTTTGTACAACAATTTTAATCAAACATAATTTAAGCCACCAGTGTTTGAACCCTTAACAAGTGGATGGTATGAAAGCTTGAAAGCACTATAAAGAGCATCATCATCAACTGTTAAAGCCTCGTATGCAGTATATGACACAATCTCTCAAATCCATATGCAATGAAGTCGCATGAATGACCCCATGAATTCCTTAATTTGGTATGCTCTGACATAACACAAGATGCACTCCTAGGCGCTTCTTGAGGCTCAATAATTTAGAACCCAAGTTATCTGCAAATTCGTGCAAGGGACAAAGAATACGTTAAACTGACAGAAAACAAAACCAAGCTGTTCTACGTGGAAAAAGGAAAGAAACTGAGGGATGGGACAGATTGTAAATGGAAAGATAACCATCTCATTGATGCGTCAGAGTTACATGATCTAAAAGAGTGGAAAGTTTTACAGCTGTTCTACGTGAAAGAAGGAAAGAAACTGAGGGATGGGAAAGATTGTAAATAGAAAGATAACCATCTCATTGATGCGTCAGAGTTACAGGATCTAAAAGAGTAGAAAGTTTTACAGTCCTTACAGAAAGCTATATCACTAAGACCAGAGCTTGCCACAAACTATACCACTGAAGACAACAGCACCAAACCATTTGTTTGATACGAATCTGAAATCAATAACATATCAATTTGTAAGTATAATAAGGTCTTATCCTGGAAGCTGATAAACTTATCATCTTAAATTGAATAGTGGTCGAATTAATCAGGTCCTTGTGCAGTAACAGTATTCTAAACTTTCAAACTCAAATTCAAACATGCAAGTGTTGACCTACCTGCCATCAAATTCAATGCCATTCAAGTTTAGTCAAATGAAGAACAGCTAAAAGATGCCATACTGCAAAAGACTATAAACTGAGCAATGGTAATAACAAGCCACGTTGCTTCTTCATCATCAATCACTCAGTTTCCTATCACCTAGTCAACATAATCAAATATAGTACAATCCAGAATCAGTACCAAGTAATTCTCATTCCAATCTATATCACCCCGTATGTGCCAACATATGCATCTGTTAATGTCATCTCACTTCAAAAGCTCAAAGCAGGTATACTTGGACTCTGAAGTTTTCAAGACTTGTGCATAAGTACTTGTATTTCTACTTTGATCAATTTACCTACCTGAAGCTCTACTTGTAAGAGAAATTCACTCAAGTCAATCATAAATAGTTTGTAACAGAATGTTACTAGATTGAAAACCTATATCAAATTTTTTGTAAGTTTGGTCATCCAGTATAAAAGTGGTTCATGAATTGTGAATATCCATTCAGTTTTCCCACCTAAATTACCATTGAACCCTTCTCATGTAAATAACCCAGTTTTTCTCCGTTTCCTTTTTTGCCTCCCACAAATAGAAAATAATACCACGTGATATACCACTTAACAGAAGCACAAGGCCCAAAACAAGCAAGTTACATACTTTCTATTGCAAACAGCACGACTTGATAAATTAACAGTCCATATCTGCCAAGCTAATTGTCCAGCTGCTGCAGCCAAAAACGCATAAAATTCCCAACCTAATCCATTTTTAATTCACAAACGCGAAAGAAAATGAGAGAGAGGTTATCATTAGCCAACTGCAGTCAATGAATGTTAGGCATGTAAAGAAGACCATACCAATATCAGCATTAAATCCACTGAGAGCAAGACTACTTATACAGGCAATTCCAAATCCACTGATCCATATCCCAGTTGAATCTCCAAACCTCAAGGCAGTAGATTTAACGCCCACTTTCAAATCATCTTCTTTATCCTAAAATGGAATAATATCATTTTTAAGATATTGATGGAAGACTATCATATGTAGATGAAATTAGAAGTAAAAGAATATTTAAACTTGCAGCATAAAGATTTAAGTTAAGCTGTAGAGTACCTGATGAGCATATATTGTGTCATACACAAGGGTCCAAAATAATCCACCAGCATATAGTGGCAATACAATACTGGGGTCTAGATTTCCTTTAACTGCAGACCAACCCAATAGAGCTCCCCAATTACATGTCAATCCTAAATAAGGCTTGAGGCTGCAACAAAAATCCAACAGAGACGTCAGTCCGTGAAACTCCTGACCAAATGCCAAAAAAAATTTAAAAAAACCTTATGCATATGTAATGAAAGCAAACAATATGCTAAAACAAAATTACCCAAAATGTCACTCTCTTCATGAGCAGATAAGAAAAGACTAGCAATAATGATGAGGCTCCCAGAACACGGCTGTAACAAATAATCAAGGAGTTGATTATTTCAAAAGATTGCACAAGCTTGATTTAAATGCACATTTTAAGCGACAACTAGATTAAATCAAGAACTTAAAGAAATTAGTACAACATTTAATCAGATATCAATAATGTGTCAACAATAAAAGGATGATGCATTGATTGTCTGTATGATGCCCTAACAGTCAAATGACTGATCCCTAGAAATACCCAAAGAGATACACAATTACACTGACCTCTTACCATGTCATTTTTTAGCAATACCTAAATATTATTCAGTAATCTGCTCATCACTAATGCCTATGGCTTCACCATGATACAAAACAACCTTCCTCGATGCAGGAACAGGGTGGGCACCTTCAACATGACATGTATAATTGTGGATATAGTGTAGATAGGGTATGAGCCTCCAAGTTGGCATTGGGCATAAAGTTCAACTTCATACTGGACCAACCAGTTGTATTTTGATGTCTAAATCTGCAATTAACTGCAGTACTCAACTCTAATTGAGAAGAGAAATAGGTACAGAAAAGTAAGGCGCAGACAAACTTGGGCAACTCTGTCCTTGTTCAAAAGTAATCACTCTAAGAAAGCATGTCAGAAAGAGCATCACTTACAGAATACAACTACAAGTCAGATAACATTGTATATAGGCATAATCAATCATTATTCTTTTTACTGTTGGGCACACAAACCTGTAATTGTTGAGCTGCAGGAGAATCCCTAGACCTAAAAACAATTGAAAACCAAGAAAACAAAGCCCTTGAAATGGAGTCAAAAGACCACTTGCAACTGGTCTTAACTTTGTGCGGTCTACCTGCATCCAAGGTTCTTAGATTCATTCAAAAGATAGCACAGATATATATGGAAGTTTTAAGAAAAGATTCATCATTAACATATATTTATTGATCAATGATTCAAAAGCTGTTAGAAACATTAAAGATGCATCATGTTGGCTGGTGTAGGGAGGTAGGGAGGTAGGGAGGTAGGAGTATCTTCCTATCAGCAGGTCAAATCCCAAGAGGTGCACTGATGGGGTATGTATATATCCACGTTTTACAATGTACAAAACAGAGATATTGATGTGAAAATAAAAAAGCGAAATTATAACAAAATACAAATATGACAAAACCTTGGTGCCAATCAGTTGGGCTAGAAGGCACCTTGAAAATCTAGTTACAACATAAATAGTCATTATCTAAAAAAACAAGCTGTACAATTTGTTTTATCTTTAGGTCTTTTTGAGTCTACCAACAACCAAGAGAGGGGGAAAAAATGAAAGTTTTACAGAGTGGGGATAACTGAATAAGCAAGAAGAACTAGACATGGCGTCTACCATATGCAGGAATATGTATCAAGACTCCTTATAGTATAATCCTGATTCCTTCTACCGTAACCCAATGGTTACCAAAACTATATGATAGAATGTTTAAATAGGATCAAGAAAGCATATACAATGTGAATTTCCAGTATCTATTCACAGAAAAATGAATAATCGCTCTTGCATATGCAAAGATATCTAGAAGTACCCCTGGAAAAAATTAATCATCATTATTACCTTTATGTCGATATCTCTATCAAGGAGGTCATTTATGGTACACCCAGCACCCTTCAAAAGCAAAGCCCCACAACCAAATAGCATCATCATCTTAAAATCTGGTAGGTGTCTTGGGGATGCCGCCAAAGAAATTGACCTAGAATGACAAATTAGACAGGCAAAACTTTCTTTCATCAATCTAAGCTAGAATCAATTTAGGAAATTAAAGAACTATAATTAATGGAATAAAGAAACTAAAGTTGAAAGAAAACAACAAAAATAAAAACATAACAATCATACCACATACAAGGCCAAGCGAGCAACCAAGTACCAATGGGCTTGTCTAGTCGAGCAAGGTGAGCATAAGGGCGAGTTTGTGTGGGCAAATACAAATCAATCCATGATGTTGACTCTTTTCCTTTTAATAATTCTCCTTTATCTCCATTCTCCTTGTTGTTTTTTGAGCTTGACAAAGTTGAAATTCCTCTAACAAACTTCAAATTTGGGTAATGGTCATTGTTATTTACAAAAACATCTTCAAATTTGGGAGGAAATTTTTGGTAAATTGAGGAAGAAGAACAAGAAAAAGGATTAAAGTTTACAATGACACCAGCGTTATCTGAGGAGGGAGAGGTGGGTGTATGGATGAAGAGAGAGAGAGATGAGGTGACACATGGTTTAAGAAAACTCCTGCTACTACTATTACAAGTACGATATAATAAATGCGATAACATTTGTCATGAGCTAAACTTTTTGAGCAGTGGTTCACACAAAGTTGCCACCAAAGCAATGCCACCTGAACTTTATTTCCGTTCTACCAGCACTGCCAAGAAGCAAGCAAGCAAAAAAGATTTACTTTTCATATATGTAAAACAGAAAAGAGCTCATCATTCAATTGAAAATGAGATTCTTAATCAGCAAACCAGAGCTCTATTTGACCATGAAGAAGCTAGCAAGAATTTAAGGATTTAGTCAAACATAGAATAGTCTCAAATCACAATAAAAACAATCCAAAAATGGCATTCCCACAATGCGAAGGTAGGAATTGATATCATCATTCAACCAAGTAAATCCTTATTCCTCATCATCCACTGAAACAGACATAAACATTCACATACATGACATGAATACTAATGTTAACAGTAACAAGTAAGAGAACCAGTAGCTGAAGTTAAACCCAACAAAAACTTTAAGCTTTATCCATTTCGTTGAATTGAGATCCCTCATAATTAGGTAATATATCCAGACAAGAAAGAAAAAGAATGAATGAAATGTTACAGATTTACCCTTTTGTAAGTTTACCGAAAAGAGGCGCAGGCTGGTTACTAGGACTGCTCCCTGTGAGCGGAAGACAGGAAACACTGACGATGAAAGCAAAGGTGGAGGAGGTTGGCACTTGGCAGTCGTTTCTTGGCGTTAGATAAATTATATGAAAAAACACATTATTAATAAAACCCGAAAATGATTTGAAGCTGGCAAATAAGGTTGGGTTTAGGGATTTGGAAAAGTTTTAAGTTTTAAGAAAAGGGAAAAGAATCTAAAGAATTTTTATTCGCCTCCCAATTTCATTCGAAGTCAACAAGTGAATTTTAAATGGCTACAGATGTAGATTAACATTTATTATTTAATCCTAAAAATAAAATTATACTATTAACATAATTATTAATAGTAAAAATATAATAAAAATAATAATTAAGTATGTAAATATATTTAAAAATATAGGAAAATTTTAAAATTACGTTAAATCTCTGGAGATGTATTAATAAAGAATAGCCGATTAATGACTAATGTTTACAAGCAAACCACATATAACACTTTACAAGAACACTTCTAAATTATTAAATATTAATCATATTTGTGTCCTTTCTTTTTATTGTAATACATATTTATATATAAATGTAATGTAATTAAACCTTGAAGCTATTATCATTATATATAGAGAGATCTCGTGCTCCAGGGAAATTTCAACGGGGAATAAGGTTTTAAATTTTTTATAGTTTTCTTAATAATTAATTACATCATCATCATCGTCACACCTAGTCCAAAGTCTCACAATAAAACGGGGTCTGGGGAAGTTTGATAGTACGCAGCCTTATCGCTATATAGTAGAGAGATTGTTTCTAGTAGACCCACATGCAGATGTGACAATAAAATAGTGATGCAAATAATTATAATAAAGTAAAATAGTAAAATAGAATAATAACTTCAAAAAAAAAATCTTCAAGTTTAGAAGACAAATATTAAGAAAAATGATAATATCAGTAAGAAAAGAAGAGAAACTCGACCAGTTGAATCAAGAAGATGCCCAGATACAAATCAAATCTAACAAAAAGGCATAGTAAAGAGGCCTTCAAGAATTAAAGGATTAAAAGCAATAGTTAGAACGCGTGTAACAAGAAAGTTGAGACAACTAGACAGTAGTAGAGATACCATGACTAGAGCCTTTGTATATACAGAACCTAGATATGGATAACAGGGCTAGAAGTAGAGGCGAGCTCGTTTGTAGATCTTGGAAGCTCCACTGCATCACCTACAAGAAAATATGTCAAAGAATAAAAAAACATTGCCAACTTCCAAAAACTCGAGTGAAACTCTTGACAAGGAATCTAGGGCGGGGAAGATTTAGGAAAATTGTGGAGAGTCCATAAATAAAACCAAATAACGAACTTTGTACACTTTCAAACATATGCTCCTCCAATTCTATATCCTGCTGCCCGAAAACCTAACCATAGATGGATGCACGCACATGCAAACAACAACAATGATGGGGAGTGCATAATTGTTGTGGAAGTATCTGGCGACAGCATCACTGTAGGTGGTTTAACGTATAGGCTGAAATTAGAGAGTAACTATCCCAAGAGACCCACACCTGTCTGCCAGAAATCAAAGCACGTCCATTGGAGTACCAACGGCACATAAAGAAAAGATTGATGGATTCGCGTGCAACTATCAATAAAATCTCAGCAGCGCCATGTCAGGAGGCCTAAGAAATCTAAGGGAGAAGACGGATGATGTGCCAAAACCGTACAAAAATTTAAGCATAATTATCGACTGCTGCGCATGTAGCCAAATCATCTCCTTCCCCTGCCAACATGCTGGTTCTGTCTGAACAGGAGCTCCATATAGAGATTAGAAGATGATCACTAGCTAGCTTTGTCTATAACAATGTCACCCATTAACGCTTGCAGCACACTCAACTTGGTTGATGAAAAGAGACCAAAACCCAACTTTCCAGATAATTATTAAGAAATGTTCATGGCAAACAATAAAATAGAAAAACTCATTTGAACATTGCAAACCTCAAAGAAGATGGGTAAACACGAGAGCCACAATGTAGAGCAGACTTACAAGTAAAAGTGATAACAACACTTCAGACTAAAAACAAAGAATGCACGGACATAAAGGAAATAACAAAAATCCACGATAAGGATGTCTTGAACTGCCAACCTTCCCCGCCACAAAAGGACGGAAGCCACGCCTGGATAGGAATCTCCAGACAATACCGTTCTTTTTTCTAAACATTAGAAAAGAGAGAAAACTGGATGAAGAACTCAAAAAGCGAAAAACAAAAAAGCATTGAATCTTCAACTAGTGGATGCTTCACTGACTAAAAATTTCTAAATTAACAACTCTGTTTGGCAACACAGTCAGTAAATGGTCATTTCCCTTACTTTTTTCAGCTCCCAAAAAAGATCTCAACTCTTTCAAGTTCCAGCTAAACTAATCGAGTAACCAAACAGCACTCAGAAAGCACATAAAACCGAGTTCATTTCGCCCCATTCCCACTTTCCATCATTTTTCTCATAAACGACACAGAAACTAACAAAAAAAGGAAAACCGAGCTCGATCCACAACTAACCTTAACATTAGAGAGCAAAACAGAAGATTCTAGAAACGAAGTGGGACTAAGACCGGGAGGGATCGTGATGCACGGCGACCGCGAGATCGGAAGCTTCGCCG